>JAXIVD010011614.1:0-11006 GCA_036785275.1 Cancer borealis
CTCTTACTCCTCCTATCCTCCTTTCCCAATGCACCGGAAAATGACCTTGCCAAGTCGAGATGTATGTAATTTTGTGTTTATAAATGATTTACCTTCAAGTATTAGGTTTTCTTCGTCTCACATTCCTATGTTGACAACAGGAGTCTTTCAAGAGGGACAGAGGAGGAGGGGAGAGCAGGGCGGCGAGGTGGTGGGAAGAGACGGGGTACTGAGCTAATATTATCCACGTGATGCTGACAGGACGTAGGCAAGGCAAGACTACGCGCGCGCGCTTACACACACACACACACACACACACACACACACACACACACACACACACACACACACACACACACACACACACACACACACACACACACACACACACACACACACACACACACACACACACACACACACACACACACACACACACACACACACAAACACACACACACACACACACACACACACACTTTCCAGACTTTTTAAAGGCAGCTTAAGTTTTGAACGCACAACACTTGTACTTGAGACTACCGTAGAATGAAAACTTGTCATTACGAATTCATCGTTTAGTACAAGTGTTGGCGACAGCCCAGCCAAGGCTCTGCCCTGCACCGCACTCTGGGTCACCCCTGACGGGCAGAGCTGGGCTGCCGAGCAGGTCACTTGGCACCCTTACACCCTCAGTGACCTGCAACACAACGATCAAGTGGGTCAGGCAGCCACGACTGGTGTTAGTAAGGACAGCCTGGTAGCCGGGTTGCTACCGGGCTGCTAACACGAAACTCTAACAAGTACAAGGATGCAGGTTAAGAAGGGTCGCTACGGTTCGCCTAAGACTCACTACTGCATCTGACCTGACCCTGAATGGTCATGTGTTGGGGCTGGGGGTCAGAGTTCTTACAACACACAGTGGCATTGGGTCCTGGTCCCAGGCTGGGGGTGGGGGAGGAACCAGCAGCTCACTCACCCTCGGGGCTCACAAAGAGGCCAAGGTCTTCCACGATCTTTCCCTTCACCTCGCCGCCTCCTTCGATGGTAGGGACGGGCATTCCTTCCTCCCAGGATGGCTTGTCTTTCATGTCCTCTTCTTCCTCGTCGTCAGTGTCACCGTAATGGAGATCCTTTTCTTTTTTCCTGTCCTTGACGCGCTGCAGAAACTCCTCCACCACCAGTTCCCGCTGGGTGGGCGGCGTCACCTCACGCTCGATTTCCCGCTTTGGTCGACTCACTTTAATGATTTTTCTTTCTTTCCGGTCAACGCGTTTTTCCAACGCTTTCCAAAACTCCTGAAGAAGCTGCTGTCTGACTGTGTCTTGGTCGTTGAGGGGCGGCGGGTCGTCCAGTAAGCGTTTAGGTCCTCCACAAGGAATCGGTTTGAAGTAGTTGAGGAACCTTTCTTCAGCCTCGAGCATTTCACGAGTGGGAGGGGCACGGAGATTTCCATCGTCTTCGTTTTCCTTTTCCTCCTCCTTCTTATGTATAGCCTTGGGTGTGCCCTGGAAATAGGCGAGGTAACGTTTCTCTGCCTCAAGCTGTTGCAAGTCAGGTTTGGCTTCCACCAATGACTCAACGTCAGACTCGTCATCTGGACGGCGCTTGGGGCGCGGCGGCCCAGCGGAAAAGTAGCTGAGGTAGCGACGCTCTGCTTCCAGTTGTACTGCGTCAGGCTCTGAGACAATGGAGGTGGGTCGTGACCGTGGGCGTGGGCGCGGCGGACCACTATTGAAATATGAGAGATAACGACGTTCAGCTTCCAGCTGCTCCTGGTCAGGTTCTACAGATGACCGTGACCCCTGCGACGACTCGCGGCGTGCCCTCGGCGGTGCAGCGTTAAAATAAGACAAATATCGGCGTTCAGCCTCAATCTGAACTGCGTCGGGCTCCGGAGGTTCCTGGGAACGGGCTGAGCGAGGCCTCGGAGGACCAGGCTCAAAATAAGACTGATATCGTCTCTGAGCGTACAGCTGAACCGCGTCTGGTTCCCTGTTCTTGTTCACCTCCTCCCGCGTGAGAGAGGAGCCTCGCGGGGGACTTAGAAAGTGGCACTGGTATCGCCGCTGAGCCTCTATCTGTTGAAGATCAGGGATTTGAGGCTCCCGGGAGCTGCTGCGAGTTCGCTGCTGTTTGTAAGGCGGCTCCTGGAAGTAGGAGAGGTAACGGCGCTCGGCGTACACCTGTTCGGGGTCCCGTTCGTCAAGTGGTGTGCAAGGACGGGGCGGCGGCGGAGGTGACGCTGATCGTCCAGGTTTTGGCTTGGCAGACGGATATTTTGCAGATTTTACAATTTCTTCTCTACTAATATTTTCATCTGAGTCTTGCCGCACCATCTGTGAAACACCCTGGCCATCACTGGCCATTTCACTCGAGCCATTGACCTGTGGAACGACCTTTAGCTCCATCGTAGTGGGCAGCTCACTCAGAAGTTTGTTGCTGCGGTCAAGGCGGGCGAAAAACATCCACTCGGCGAGGCCTTGTGCTTGCAACCGCTGAAACTCGTACGAACCAACGTGGCTGACGGAGCGGGGCCGAGCTGGACCACAAGGAGAGGGACAAACCTGTGCTCCGGCGAAGATATGGCCGCCACTAGGTGCCCCGGACTGGTCAATAACGTGTGTGGCAGCTGCAGAAGGACTGTGAGGATGGATGGAGGAAAACAAAGGCGGCGTGGACTGCGGCCCCCAGGTGAGTGGTCTCTGAGGGCGACTCCTGCCGTACGATAGTTTAGTATCCGTCGAGGAGTGAGAGTGAGTAGCAGGCAGCTGGCACGGGTAGAGCGACTCGGCCGTGGCGATGCCACGATCAGCACTGGCAGGGGCTGGCGCCGGGAGCCAGACACGCGGGGGGGACCTCGGGGACGCAGGTGGTGGGGAAGATGGGGGTTTGACGTGCGTCTGTGAGGTCGTCGGGACGTCACATCTATCTCTGCCGGAGAAGCTGAGCGGGGCGTCAGGAGAGAGGCTTCGTGAAGAGAGGAAGCCTGAAGGGCTCGAGGTCCTCTTATCGTCGTAGTATGAGCGTCGCTGCTGGTACAACAAGTGCAGCTCCCACAGGCGGCCAGACGAGGGAAAATCACCCCAGACAGTGTGGCCACAACCAGCCGCGGGGACGCAGCACTGACCTCTTGCATCTACGTTGTTTGACATTGCGAGAGTATTACTGTTACTTGTCACTACCTTGTCACAAACAGGCACAACAGAGATAGGAGGAGGAGGAGGAGGAGGAGGAGGAGGAGGAGGAGGAGGAGGAGGAGGAGGAGGAGGAGGAGGAGGAGGAGGAGGAGGAGGAGGAGAGGGTGGAGGAGGAGGAGGAGGAGGAGGAGGAGGAGGAGGAGGAGGAGGAGGAGGAGGAGGAGGAGGAGGAGGAGGAGAGGATGGAGGAGGAGGAATTGAGGGAGGAGGAGGAGAGAGTGGAGGAGGAGGAATTGAGGGAGGAGGAGAAGAGAGTGGAGAAGGAGGAATATAGGGAGGAGGAAGAGACAGTGGAGGAGGAGGAATTGAGGGAGGAGGAGGAGAGGATGGAGGAGGAGGAATAGAGGGAGGAGAAGTAGAGGATGACGGAGGAGAAGAGGGTGACGGGAGAGAAATCGACGGAAGAGGAGGAGGAGAACAGGGTGACGGGGGAGGAATTGACGGAAGAGGATAAGGATAAGAGGGTGACGGGGGAGGAGAAGAGGGTGATGGAGGAGGAGAACAGGGTGACGGGGGAGGAGAAGAGGGTGACGGGGGAGGCGAAGAGGGTGACGGGGGAGGAGAAGAGGGTGATGGAGGAGGAGAACAGGGTGACGGGGCAGGAGAAGAGGGTGACGGGGGAGGAGAAGAGGGTGACGGGGGAGGATGAGAAAGTGACAGAGGAGAAGAGGGTGACGGGGGAGGATGAATTGGTGACAGAGGAGAAGAGGGTGGAGGGGAAAATGGTGGAGAAGAAGTAGGTGGAGGAGTAGTCTGAGTGGTGAGGTGACCCACTGTGGCGGTGGGTGCAGCCGATGGGGTTAGTTGTACACTTCCCTTACCCTGTTCCGCGAAGCCATGTGATGACAACTCAGGCGGTGACAGCTGACCAATGGGCGTCCAGGTGCTGCGGAGCGTCTTTTCGTTCTCCGCTGCCTTCTGCAACACCACCTCCGTGTCGGTGACGTAACCTCGGTCTTCAATAATTTGGTAAGGCAGTCTTGTTTTGGGTGCAGGTTGTCTGTGGCGGCCATTGGACCGCCTGCCCCCAGGATCGCTCTGGTAACCTTCCTCTGCGGTCTGACCGTCGGCAGACAACCTCCTTAGTGTCGGCCGCGGGACAGGAGGTTTACCAGTCGGGACTTTGGTGACTGAGGCGAAGGATGGGTAAACATTGGCTCTGATCTTAGTTATGGTGCCTGCTGACCTACCCACGACGGCCTCGTTACCCTTCACCTGCTTATTTTGGCTCTCAAACTGGAGCAGTGTTTGTGGCTTACGTGCCGGAGCAGCAGGTGGGTCGGGAGCCTCAACTTTTGTCTGCTGCCTGTCACTGGTGCCGCCCACCTCCCTGGCACCCGGCAAGTCCGCCTCCCCAGTGCCGGTTGCCAGGCCATCTGTGGAGACTGAACATGACGCCTGCCTATCTACACCTCCGTTCGTTTCAGATTCAGGGAATTTAGCAGTTTCATAAGTTAAATCTGGAGACTGCATAACAGGGTTAAGGGAGCTATTAAGCTGGCTGAGGGGTTCAATAGGGAAGCCAGAAGGCATGGCAGGCAGGTGCGAAGCGGCTGTCTGAGTGGACAGGGTGTTAGCGGGGAGGGTATCGCTAGGCTCCAAGAAAGGGGTGTTAGTAACATTGTTAGCCAACCTACCGTCAGGCCACGATAGCTGCGAGTCCCAACGCGGCGGCTGGTCCACTACTCTGCTCGACGCGGGTTTGGAGTCCTCGAGGTCTGCCAGCACGTTTTTCAGCTCCGCCACTACCTTGAGAGGCATCTTGTCGTGATGATACCTTGGCGGTACTTCAGGTTTCACCTTTTCTTTCCCTTGATGCATTACAGCTTGTTTCTGGAGCTCTTGGATTAACCTTTGCTGCTGCTGGTGTAAATGACCCAGCTGTGGCTCCTGAGATGACGCCAGCGGTAAGGTTTGCTCCCTGGTTGGCCCAAATGTCCATTTGCTAGCATCATATTTCTTTGTTAGGTTATCTTCCAACTCTGACTCGGTTTCGAGGTCGGTCTCGTACTCAGTGTCGGTCTGGGAAGATGCTTCGTACGTACGTACATATCTAGTATTATCTGTTTGTATGCCGATGGTGTTGCTCTTCTCTGTTTTTTCCATCAAGTCGGTTTGGTGACTCGTTTCTGGTTCAGTACCAACTTCCTTCGTCTCTATAGTTTTCCGTGACGTGTAGGTGTCCGCGTCACGCTTCCTAATATTAGTGTTTCCTCTAAAGGGCGGTCTGGTACTCTTCTTTGGAACTTCTTTCTCCATTTCTTCAGCAAACTTAAACATTTCAGCAGTAAGCGCCGCTAAAGCATCAATATCAATAACCTCAAGCTTCTCGGGTTCAGGGCTCTTGAGAGCTGCCTGCGGAAGACTGGGGTCCTCGAGCTTATTGGTCGGAGTTAGTGATCCTTCTCTTGTCGCCTCTGTCGCTAACTCTGTTCTATCTTCTAACTGATGGGTAAGCTCTGTAGCCTCTACAGAAGCACCACCCTCTGCTAGTTTCTCTTGCTCCAGCATTTCTTTAAACGGGTTGACTTTATCGTACAGTGAAAAGAGCTGACTTTCCTCAAAAGGAGGCGTGGCGGACGTGGTATCTCCGTAGTTACTGGAGACAGTAGTTGGTTCACTAGGGGTGGGGAGGGAGATCTGGTCTTCGTGCACACATTCTTGAATGACGGGCAGAGGCAGAGTCCTTGGAGGACAAACCACCTTGGTGGCCTCAGGCAACGCCACAGATATCGGGGCCACTGAGCTCACGGGGATGGGAGCCACCAACACTTCTTCTCTGGAGGTAACATTTGGGTCACTCACTGCCAATTGATAATGTGTCACTGTAGTCACCGATGAGTCTTTTTCTGATAGAGAAGTAATTATTTCTACAGATGGCATGGTAGGCGAGGGTGCTTGCCGTGACGTCGAGACACTGCCAGTGTTGGCCACAGACACTGTTGTTTTTCTGAGTGGCGGCGGACTCTCATTCTGGGCAGCCAGATCTGCTAAGCCTCCTGCTGCCTTTGGGGGGTTTGTCCTTTCCTCCACAACCGTAGAGGGTGACATGGATGTATCAAGAACCTCATCGTAATGAGGAAGAGGCGGTGGAGACTCGTCCTTCCCAGCAGTCATGTTCTTCAGGAATTCAGTTCTAGCGTCGGTCACTTTGCCAGACTTTTTGGTCGAAGTGATATCTGACACTTGGCTGCTTAGCTCCTCCACGGGTGTTGGAATCATTGGAATCATCTTTTTCCTCCTGGGAGGCTTAATCCTTTCTGGCAACTTTGGCAAAAGAGATTCTGCTCTGCTGTTGATGTCCTCCACGACAACTGGTAGCGGGAAGGACAGCTGTTGTGGTGATGGTTGTTGTGGCAAGGCCTCCTGCACCTTCTCCTCTGATTCCTTGAGAACGACAGTCTCTTGCTGCCGAGCTTCGCATGTCACCAGTCTGGGGCTGAACACTGCCGTTAGTACTGACGGCGCCTCGTCAGCAGGAAGAGGTTTGGAATTGTTAATTTCATTGGTTCTCCCAACTGAGCAACTGTCCATTTCTTTACCTCGATCATTAGGGTCAAGATCAAAGCGAACTTCTTTTTTTGTGTCCTGAGTGCTGTTCAGAGATCGGTTACTTCCCTTCAGACTAGATTGACTCTTCAGCACAGATCCATTGGCTTCCTTCTTACAAGCTTCAGGATCTTCACTTTCGCTCTCTGACGTAGTTATTAGATCCGATTTTCGATTCTTGCGTTCTTTGTACTTCTTCCTGAGGTATTTGGGTGATCCTTTTTTTAAAAACTGGGCGATGTTAAAACCTTTCTTGGTGTCCTCTGTTTTCATCACGTCTGAGGTTTCAACTTGCCCAGATTTCTCGGAAGTGTCGGTTTTTTGGAGCTGCGGCGCGGCGGATTGGTCTCTTTTGGGCGTGTCGAGTACGCTGAAGTCCACCTTAAGGGACTTGCTGTTATTTTCCTCGTCTTTGGGCGTCCCAGAGGCTTCTGAACTTCCACTGTCACTGCTTTTACTTGCTTTTCTTTTTCTGATCCTCTCTGATATCTTCTCTCTCACTTTTTCTAATTTACTGGAGACTGAGGATGAATCATGTGTCTCTAACGTAGGATCATCACTGCTCACCTCAGAAGACGATTCTGTCGTTGTGACATCATCTGATTTTAGCTCAGTGTTTCCTGGTGACCCTTCCGTCAAGGATTCCACGTCCTCACTGAGGTTTTCCAGCAGTTGAGTCAAGAAAGCTTCTTCGATGTCATCCTCAATAGCAGTGTTGTCAAGGGCATCCAGAAAGTCATTGAGGTCATTTTCCTGGAAGCTACGCCGCAGTTTCTCCAGCTCTTTGAGAACGAGTTCTTCGTTGTAAGATTCGCGGGAGATGTACAGTTGTACCTCCTTGGACTTCGACCACAGCCGCCGCTGCACGTCTACTTTGGGTTGTTGAATAACAGTGGCAGCCGTTGGGGGACGTGGCGGTTTTACTTCAGCTTTCACGTCATTGCCCTGACCAGCTCGAGGCAGTTTAGGAGATGAACATCCATTTGCAGCCACAGCGCCCTGACGGTCTGCTACTTCTTTGTTGTCCACAGCATGCAGGGACGACTCGAGGGAAGACAAGCTTTTCTCAAACTTATCCGATATAGCGTCGCCTTCAGGAAGTGTGTATGGCAGATCAGCGAAGCCCGGAGGTGGAGGGGGACTGGGGGTCACCTTTCTCTTGCCCTGAGGACTCATCTTATCAACTTTTATCATTGAACAGCTGGATGACACGAGGATGGGAGAGTCTTTACCTGGTACAGGTGTGAGCCTCTCATCCTCGCTGGAACATTGTCGTTTTAGTAAGAGGGTCTGTGCCGCCTGTTCAATACTCTCTAGCTCATCTATTGCGTCCTTGATGCTCGTCTGCTTCTTTCGTTCGGGCGGCACAGGCGTTGCCTTGGGCGTGACGTCGGGGTCCGGAACAGTGGGCGCAGTAAGAAGAATCTTTCCGTTCGTTCGGGTCTCATCAAAATCGGAGAGGCGAGAGTTGACTGAGGAGAGTTCTGACATGTCCTTCGCCACTGTGTCATCTGAACCAACGGTGGCTGAGGAGCCAACAGTGGCGGTGGAGGCCATGGAGATGCGCCATCCTTCCGAGGACCGAGGCGAGGACGGTAATGAGCCAGATACGTCCCCGCCCTTCGACGCACCGGACACGCTAGAATAATACTGCCCCATATTGGTCTCCAGTTTTGTGGCGCCAGGTGGCTTGAGCAAAGTTTTGTCTACTAGTTCTCTCTCTTCGGTAATTTTTGAAGATATAACCTCCGCTGCTTTCTCACACACCCACAGAGGACTAGAAGTAACTTTTTTTTTTAACTCTTCGTCAACAAGTAAGTGTTCGACTCGTAAGTTTGGGAATTGTCGTTCTACTTGTTCCAGTTTCTCTTCGAAGTTCGAGAAAAAAGAGTCGGTACTGGAGCTTCTGTCCTCATCTGAGTGTTTTTGTAAGAACGAGTCCAAGTCATTAAAGTTGTTTGGGTACTCTATGGATGTACCTTGAACTTCCTCCTCCTCGTTCAGTGTCGCCCTTATGACAGATTGTTCACCAAGTGTTCCCAGAGCGGTGGTTGAATCTATGTCTGCTGGCGTGTTTTCGTCAAGAAACAAAGGACATTCACTAGAGTCCGGTAAATCTTTCAGAGGCAGTGGACCGTCGAAGATCAATGTGTCGGTGGAGGTGTCAGTCTGTGAGCTGTGGTCTGTGTAGGTGCCTTCGTCGCTTCCCACAGAATACCGAGACTCTGAATTGAGTTCAAGACCAAACTCTGTTGATGAGTGTATGGAAGAAGAATTGTTTTCAGAAGACGTGCCTTGGTTCGCTTCCTCCTCGTAGTGTTCGTCAGCGTCGTCGTTCCTCAGCAGTTGTGGGTCAACGCCATACGTTTCGAGGAAGATGACGGAAGAATCAGAATCCTCTGTAGTTAAAGGAACGAACCAGAGCGTCAGTCAAGACCTACCACACAGCATCTACGTGTTAGTCTCGCAACACCAAATTCTGAGGAACGAGCAAGCGTGGGAGGGGTGGGTGGAGGGGATTGGTCGGTTGATCGGGCCATTGACAACCTCCCCCTCCTCCTCCCCCTCCCCCTCACCTGAAAACATCTATCTCACTTCCCCGCACTCGCTCAGAATTTGGTTTCAGGGTTTAAGTCGTGCCCTTGAGGTGGAGTTAAGTGTGTTAGTATTGATGCGGGATTGGTCGCCTCGGAGCGGCCGCAGACTGTTTCCAAGCTGGCCACGCTCCTCACGGCGCTTGCGACAAACGGCGATTAATCAAAACAACAAATTGCAAAAACATCATATCATGCGACCAAACATCACGCGAGGAACAGACGGGAATCCTGACATCACTTCTTCTTCTCGCAATACTACCACACCATCGCCATTGCCTCAGATCTACGTGTGTCAAGCCGCACACACCACCCACTCACCGCCCTTGTGGAGTGACTTATTCTGACGTCTTTCACAGATAAGCGAGGGACTGTCCCAAGGCCGGAGAGGCACCGCAGAAGGGAAACCTTGAGGCAAACAACACTTCCTTGCGTCCTGCTGCCGAGGAAGGGAGAGCAGGACGACTCCAACGGTGAGGTGACGGATGAGAGGGAGGGGATTGGAGGGGGTTAAGGAGAGATAGGAGAGGAGAGGGGAAGAGGGAGGGGGGAAGGTAACGGATGTCTCTTTCCTCCTCCTCCTCCTCCTTCTCTGAATATTGACATACGAGCATTAATGTATATGAACAAGTGAGGAAAAATGTGTTGGTGCGCGCGTATTGATTTATACATCAAAGAAAAGAGTGCAGGCAAATGTGTGTGTGTGTGTGTGTGTGTGTGTGTGTGTGTGTGTGTGTGTGTGTGTGTGTGTGTGTGTGTGTGTGTGTGTGTGTGTGTGTGTGTGTGTGTGTGAAGGGAGGGTGTGGCTCCATGTGCGGTGTATTCGATTGTAATGCAAAGGAGAAGCGTTAAAGACAGATGGGATGTGACTGCATAAGTATGGGATGAGGATATGCTTGCATGAATATTGGAAAGTGTGATGTCATGTATGTATGTACTGTATACTTGAAAGGGCAGCAGCGTGACATATGAACGCAGTGTGGTGGTGTAGTGTAGAGATAAGGCTTCAAGGTGTGGTAGTGGTAGTGGTGGTAACGAGAGAAGGAGAAGGAGAGAGTAGAGAGTTAAAGTGAAAGAGCTGGTAAGACCCTCACCGCCCGTCGCTTCTCGGAACAAGTGACACCAAAACACACTTCACCACCAACAGTAGAGATCTTACTATCCATTCCTTCCCTTCCTTCCCTCCCACTGCCTCTCCACCTTCCCTCCCTCCCTCCCTCCCTAACCCTTCTTCTTCTACTTACTCTACACACTCCCACACGATCACTATGACTCTTATCAGCACCATCTTTCTTCCTCCGTCTCTCTCCCTTCACTCTTCTTAGGCATTACCACCTCTCCTCCTCCTCTTCTTCTTTTTCTTCCTCCCCCTCCTCCTCCCTGCAGTCCACCACCTCACTCTTAAATTGCGCTCCACATATCAAAGGAATTTAGAGCACTAGTACGTAAAAGAAAAGTAACCAATAATGATCTTCAATACGTTTCTTTTAACATTGCTTTCGAACACATACGCTTTCCCACGCTAGAATCCTCCTCCTCCTTCACCTCCTCCTCCTCCTCCTCCTCCTCCTCCTCCTCCTCCTCCTCCTCCTCCTCCTCCTCCTCCTCTCTCCTTTAAAGTAGCACAAACAAAATACTATCCACGTTTGGCTATGACGCTTACCAAAGAAATGCAATATTGTTTGGG
>JAXIVD010011615.1:0-7500 GCA_036785275.1 Cancer borealis
AGAGAGAGAGAGAGAGAGAGAGAGAGAGAGAGAGAGAGAGAGAGAGAGAGAGAGAGAGAGAGAGAGGAGAGAGAGAGAGAGGAGAGAGAGAGAGAGAGAGAGAGAGAGAGAGAGAGAGAGAGAGAGAGAGAGAGAGAGAGAGAGAGAGAGAGAGAGAGAGAGAGAGAGAGAGAGAGAGAGAGAGAGAGAGAGAGAGAGAGAGAGAGAGAGAGAGAGAGAGAGAGAGAGAGAGAGAGAGAGAGAGAAGAGAGAGAGAGATTATACCACTTCGGCATGAGAGAAAAGTTTATATTATAAAAAAAAAGCGAGTGAGAATATTTCACCAAAAGAAGAAAGGCTTGATAATCCAAAGGCATCATAAAGATATGCTATATTTTATTTACTGATGTATGTATTAGCTGTGTTCTTAAACATACCATATGGATATTAATATAACAGCATGGAATAAAGAGGACATGATGTGCACCTACGTCCATCTCATAAATAACCATGATTCGTAAAACATTTCACTCAAATAATCTTATAGTGAACATCATATTGTAGCCAAGCCTCAACATAACATTCATCTATAACACTGAAATTTAGCAGAGATCTAATTCTTTATCATCTACACCGAGTGCAGTTTACAAACGAAGTGGAGTTCGGTGCTGCATCTTTCATCTGCTAGGTAGAAACTTCTGAAGTGAGACATTTGGCCGCAGTAGTTAGAATGGTAGTGATCGTCAGGCTCATTGGAGGCCCAGAAAGGCGGTCCTCCAGGCACCGCGTCTCCGGACACCCAAAACCATTCCTGGTTCCCTGAGGAGTCAGCAGCACCAACCCAGTGGCTCTTTTCCCGCTCTAATACACACAGGGAAAGACAGTAAAGTGTTAAGTTATGCAAGATGTGCCTACTGCTAGGGTTTCCTACACCAATTATTGCATCCATAGTTAGATAGATAGATAAAAAGATGAATAGATAGATAGGTAAATAGGTAGAAGGAAATATTGATATATATATATATATATATATATATATATATATATATATATATATATATATATATATATATTTATTTATTTATTTATTTATATATACATACATACATACATAAACATACAATCATAAATACATAGATAGATAGTTAGCTAGACGATTATATAGGTAGATAAACGGACATATAGATGTATAGATGTAGACAAATTCGGAGAACAGAAATAGAAACAAACAAACAAACAGTTAACTCACCTGCTACATCAAGATGGTGAGCCATCTTGGTGAACTCATCACAGGAACTCGGGGAGAAAAGCTCGCCCATATTGTTAGTAAAGTTATTGCGACAGATGGTTTCGGCGTCAGCCCAGGTCTCCATGGTGTCGCTGAACCAGTAGCAGAAGTCACCTACCTGCAGCGGAACTCAACTTAAGACCCGAAATGTTAACACTACATTCACTTGCAACACATTGGTCCAACTTATAGTCGTTAGAAGTTTAGACAAACGCTGAGATTGAGAGTTAACCAGGTTTGGTCACTAGCCAGTCACACTTGTTATGTTGTGGCTACTATTGATTTGTCTTCATGCTCTCTAAATGCAACAAGCGAGTGGTACCTGCTATTTCAAACAAGATAAAATGCTTTCAAATTATACAAGAGTGAAACTGAACCACAGCAGAGGAAAATAAGAAAGAAAAAATCACTTGTGTGGCACTACGTGCCAGTGCCACACTGTAGGAGTGCTGCTCCACCTTCTCCACTCACTATGTTAAATACACCTTCATTCAAATTAAAAATGAGTGAAAGAAACGGGTTGCATGTAATATTATTACGAACTCAGGCATCTCAGAATCTAAAACTGAACCTCTGAATGATTTAAACCCACCTGTACGCTGTCGGATGGGCAATGGATCTGCAATGGATTCTCTGGAACGTCTTGGTCATAGGCCTCCGCGGGAAGCTGACACACGTAATTCCTGCACAACATCAATTGTATCACTAAATGAAGAGATCCAGACATTCATACACTAAGCGAGTACCGTCTTCACATAACAATGGCAGCCACGCGAATGGCATCCACATGATTTCAGTGATTAGACCGAGGTTACATCCAATATTGTACACTGAACGATCGAAACCGATCTATGTGATATTTATAGAAGAAAAGAAATTCTGCTAGAATTCAGAGTCTGAATATCATGAAAACCTCACCTCACCCACACTGTCCCCTTCCCCATAAGGACAAGAGGACATCTTTAATGTTCTGTGCTACTTTTCATATCCAATATAGCGCTCCTTACGGGCCACTTACATGGCTTTGTCGCAGGCAAAGTCAGACAACTGGAAGAACGATTCACTATCCATGGCGGCACAGTCCTGGTCATCGTCGTGGCCTTCCCTGTATCCCCAGAAAGGAACGCCCGATGCCAAAGACATCCCGTTCACCCACTTCCAATTGTTGGCTACGAACTCTGTGTGAGCTCCGACCCAGAAAGTGGATTCGACGGGAGCTGCAAGAAGTAAGGTTATACCTTTCAACGAATGTATTCTTAACGATTAGGTCCTGTGCTATCTCAAGTCATGATAGATCAGAAAAAGGAAATATGTTGATCTTTCATCGATACGTCTTAGTACATATAAGTCTCAAATGATCACAAGGGTCATTACTTACCATTGAAGGCCAAGTAACCGCTGAAGAGGCTGAAGGCGTCACAGGAATCGAACACAACCAGGTCAGCCCCGCCCATCGACTGACAGAAGGCACGGGCCTCACTCCACCCCACCGCCCGTTCTGTATCTATGTAGTAGCAGCTGCCGCCCACTTCCTGGAATGGTGGGTTACATGCCCACCCTAACCCACCAATAATAATTTAGTATTTTCTGTTTGGTTACCTTTGCTTTTCTCTATTATAAGTGGATGTCTGTCTGTCATGTGTACTAATACATGTATGAAATGTGTGTGTGTGTGTGTGTGTGTGTGTGTGTGTGTGTGTGTGTGTGTGTGTGTGTGTGTGTGTGTGTGTGTGTGTGTGTGTGTGTGTGTGTGTGTGTGCGCGTGCGTGCGTGCGTGCGTGCGTGCGTGCGTGCGTGCGTGCGTGCGTGCATGTGTGTGTGTGTGTGTGTGTGTGTGTGTGTGTGTGTGTGTGTGTGTGTGTGTGTGTGCGTGTGTGTGTGCGTGTGTGTGTGTGCGTGTGTGTGTGTGTGTGTGTGTGTGTGTGTGTGTGTGTGTGTGTGTGTGTGTGTGTGTGTGTGTGTGTGTGTGTGTGTGTGTATCTAACCTGTGGCCACCGCCGACAAAAGGACGAGAAGAGTGGTTGTGAGGTGCTCCATTTCTTCTGTGAGGTACTGTGGCACACCTTCAGTATTTATGGAAGTGTGTAAGGGCTGGGTAGGGCGGGACAAGGGTGGGTTTGGGGTACACCTGTGCAACATTTTGATGGGAAATATAGATTGTACTACACCTGATTGCTACTCCAAATCATTACGTAACTTTACCTATCTGCCGCCACACGCCATGCCTACCATCACCTTTCCCCTCCCCACCATAGCTACGCACTCACAAGTTACGTTTTCATCCCATCTAACGAATCTCGGTGGAATTAGAAAAAAAATTATTATTAGTTTTGCCTTTTCTCACCCCGCTGTGCCATAAAATCTATATTCAAAGATAACTTGAAGCAATAATTGATGTCTTCGGCATTCATGATAACATATTCAATATATTCAACTGTGCCTTTTTGTATCTATCTGAGTTTTAAATTTGTTGGGTGTTGATTAATGTATAATTAGGTATAAGTTGATATGTATTACTGCAGGCTCTTAATTGACTCGGCAATTAAAATATCAAATTTCTGATTTTCTTTGACTATGTATATCTAACAATCTTTCTATTAACAAGTATAATAGAAAATATTGAACAGTGTTACTCGTCTTACTTTTGTTGCTTGTGTTGAGTTTAGGATGATCACCACAGTCAACTTGTTAGTCCACCGCTTCCACACCTGTCCATTATTTGAGTGTACTTGGTGGATTATATATTGATAACCTTTCTCTCTCTGGTAATTAGTGCATTACGTGCAGCCTTGATCCTCGCCGACCAGGTGATAAAACAGTTATCAAAGAACCCAGAACGTCAAGTCAATATAATTCCAGTGTCATGACTGTTCGGTAGAAGATACTACGTACCATACTTACATATTTATTTATTATCGGCCTCAGGGCTTTCTTTCTTTAATAGTTATCTCAACAGTACTCGTAACTCCCTATTAGTCTTCGTCTTTCACTTCCTCTTGTTAAAGGCGGGGTCACACTACCACTTCCGTCAATTGTTTCCGTCAACTTTCTGAAAATCGACAATTTCTGGAGCGCGCGCCGTCACGCATACACGCACACATGCAGCCGTTGGTCTACACTCTACACTAATTCTGTACGTCCATGGTGTTAAGGAACTAGGAACTGAAGAGTAAAGGCCTCTTCTATTTGTTCTCAATAATCTACTCCGGATTCTGCTCCGAATCCGAATCTGTTTTGGATTAATTGGGTGCAAATAGAACAGCAGAATCTATTTTGGATTCGCTGGATCAAAACAATAACAATGAGAGGCCAGTTGCTGCCCAGCCATCACACTAGTCACTTCTCCAAGGAAGTGTTGAGAGTTACAACTTTCATTTCCTGATGCATTTAGGGTGACAGCGGCATCCCTAATTATCACCAACCTGCTTATTGTACAATAAAAAATCTTTATATAACTAAATGTGTTATTGAAAACACCATTAGATTCTTGAAAAGTAGATTCAAGTCTGATGAACCTCAAGGTTAATCTTGACAATGTTACACCTATTATTTCTTTACAAATACTGCTCCACCTCTTTATTATAAATATACTATACATAGTGTACTCAACATATCTGTGAATGTTTCTGGCTGTGCTCACCATTTTTTACCTCGCAAAACTTCTTTGAAATTATGATAGGTTATGTTAGGTTGGTTAGATTATGTCAAGTTATGGTTATGTTGAAGTTGTTAGGTTACGGTTATGTTATGGTTAGGTTCAGTTAGGTTCGATTATATAAGATTTTTTACATTTTATCACCCGGAAGTTAGGGTTCGCAAATTAGTTTTTTGGGGGGTTTGGGTATTAAAATGTAAAAATCTTATGTAACCGAACCTAACTGAACCGCACCAAACCTAACTTAACATAACTGCAAACTAACCTAACAACCTTAACCTAACCATAACTTAACCTAACTTAACCAACATAACATAACTTCAAAGACGTTTTGCGAGGTAAATAATGGTAAGCACCCCCTAAAACCTTCACAGATGTGTTGAGTACACTATGTATAGTATGTAAGACTTCATATATATAATAAAGAGGTGGAGCAGTAGTTGTAAAGAAATACCTCTTATTTTTATATATGTCTAATCTGTAGCGCCTATAGGCTTTCCCTGGTTAGGTTAGATTTGGGTAAAACTTTACTTTTACATCCAGCCAAAAAACCTTACATTCCCACATGTCCTCATGTTTATTGGGAGAAGATGGGGAATGGGGATATCTTATTAACTATTTATTTGGGACGGTAATGAGTGTCAGAATCATTTGTGTATATCAATGTAGAGTAGAGCTTCCCTTTAACCAAAATAAACTTTGGGGATATCTTATTTAACTATTCATATGCTACGGTTATACATATTTTTGCAAACATTTATGCAGAATTTTTGTACCATTTAATCTCTTTCACGTACAAGTAAATTGTTTTCTTGGGAGTATATATCAAAATTCAAAGAAAATATATAACCCGGTTAGAGGCTGCTGTTATATCTCCTTCGTTTCTGGTATTCATCACCATTATTATACAATTTTAAGCCTACAGTAGTATTTCTGAAACATTTTTCTACCACTTAATATCTTTCTCTTATATATACACTGTTTTTATTGGAGGTATATATTAATAATAGATTCCGAGAAGAGGCTGCTGTTATATATCTCCTTTGTTTTTGATATTCATCACCACTATTATACAATTCTGTGCCTACAGTAACATTTCTACAATATTTCTCTACCGCTTACTATCTTCCTCGTATATATACATTGTTTTATTGGAGGTATATATCAATATTAACTTCTGAGAAGAGGCTGGTTCAGGTTGGTGCTTCTATTTGCGTGAATCCGTTTCAGATCACTGAATCTGGGTGGGGCTTGGCCGCTCTGGGCGGGGCTTAGCCGCGAAATCGTGTTCTATTTACCATATTAACCCGTGATCTGTAACAGATTCCTAAATCCGTCGAATCTGATTTGGGAGGTGGGTTATAGCAGACGACACTCGTTCGCGGGTTTTTTGCACCAGCCTGAGCCAGCCTCTTCTCAGAAGTTAATATTGATATATACCTCCAATAAAACAATGTATATATACGAGGAAGATAGTAAGCGGTAGAGAAATATTGTAGAAATGTTACTGTAGGCACAGAATTGTATAATAGTGGTGATGAATATCAAAAACAAAGGAGATATTTAACAGCAGCCTCTTCTCGGAATCTATTATTGATATATACCTCCAATAAAAACAGTGTATATATACGAGAAAGATAATAAGTGGTAGAACATTTTTTCAGAAATACTACTGTAGGCTTAAAATTGTATAATAATGGTGATGAATACCAGAAACGAAGGAGATATAACAGCAGCCTCTAACCTGGTTATTTATTTTCTTTGAATTTTGATATATACTCCCAAGAAAACAACTTACTTGTACGTGAAAGAGATTAAATGGTACAAAAAATCTGCATAAATGTTTGCAAAAATATGTATAACCGTAGCATATGAATAGTTAAATAAGATATCCCCAAAGTTTATTTTGGTAAAGGGGAAGCTCTACTACATTGATATACACAAATGATTCTGACACTCATTATCGTCCCAAATAAATAGTTAATAAGATATCCCCATTCCCCATCTTCTCCCAATAAACATGAGGACAGGTGGGAATGTAAGGTTTTTTGGCTGGATGTAAAAGTAAAGTTTTACCCAAATCTAACCTAACCAGGGAAAGCCTATAGGCGCTACAGATTAGACATATATAAAAATAAGGGGTATTTCTTTACAACTACTGCTCCACCTCTTTATTATATATATGAAGTCTTACATACTATACATAGTGTACTCAACACATCTGTGAAGGTGTTAGGGGGTGCTTACCATTATTTACCTCGCAAAACGTCTTTGAAGTTATGTTATGTTGGTTAAGTTATGGTTACGTTAAGGTTGTTAGATTAGTTTGCAGTTATGTTAAGTTAGGTTTGGTGCGGTTCAGTTAGGTTCGGTTACATAAGATTTTTACATTTTAATACCCAAACTCCCAAAAAAACTAATTTGCGAACCCTAACTTCCGGGTGATAAAATGTAAAAATCTTATATAATCGAACCTAACTAAACCTAACCATAACATAACCGTAACCTAACAACTTTAACATAACCATAACTTGACATAATCTAACCAACCTAACATAACCTATCATAATTTCAAAGA
>JAXIVD010011616.1:0-10000 GCA_036785275.1 Cancer borealis
ATGTAAAGAATTCACAGAGTCAGGCTATGAAACCAGAAACCATGAAACTTTCGGGTTGAGTTCCTCTCCTCCAAACTGAGTGTGTACAGTGCATCTAAGCTACATGTACAATTTACGCATGTGAAGTAGCGGAATTAAACATCCTCCCACCTACCCTGCCCTCTACAGGAGTCAGTGTCTCTCTCCCAGTAAGGAAACCTGGCGTGCAGCCCAAACAGGATGAGACGCGGGCCTTCAAGAAGCCACACCAATGGATGTGCAAATGAATACATTGATGAAAAGAAAATTTCAGCTTGTTGATAGTTATATTAAGCAAAAGTTAATTAAAGTTTGAAATTATACGTATATATATATATATATATATATATATATATATATATATATATATATATATATATATATATATATATATATATATATGTGTGTGTGTGTGTGTGTGCGTGTGTATGTGTAATTTCAATCCCAGTTTCGTTACTTGTAACTAGTATCCACGTTTTTGGAACTAATAATTAATTTCCGTTCCTTCCTTCCTTCCTTCTGTCCCTCCCTCCCCATCCCTTCCCGCCCTCCCCGTGTCGCGCCGCCCCAGGAGTAATGCTTCATATCATTAATAAAATTTGAAATATCTACTGACTTTCTTAAGAGCATTTCATCTTGCCGTAATTACAGCGGCTACGCCCAGGGCTCAGATCAGGTTCTAATTAAAAGATCCGACTCCCTCATCGGTGGAAATCTGCCCCTCCTCTTTTTCCCTTCTTCCTTACCTGTCTTATTGTCCTTCTTTTCCTCTTTCCCTCTCTTACTCCTTTCCCTTCGCGCTCCCTCCATCCCTCCATCCCTCCGGCCCTCCATGCGTCGTGCGGAGTGACGTCATATCTCAGTGTCCTGCGGCCAATCTCTCAGGTGACGACAGGTATTGCCT
This sequence comes from Cancer borealis, assembly GCA_036785275.1. Taxonomy (NCBI): domain Eukaryota; kingdom Metazoa; phylum Arthropoda; class Malacostraca; order Decapoda; family Cancridae; genus Cancer; species Cancer borealis. Next base: position 923 of record JAXIVD010011616.1, read on the forward strand.
CGCGTGCTGATTTGACTTTCGTGGAGGTGCGAGACAGACTTCAAAGAGGGAGAAAAAGAAAAAAGCAGAGAGAGAGAGAGAGAGAGAGAGAGAGAGAGAGAGAGAGAGAGAGAGAGAGAGAGAGAGAGAGAGAGAGAGAGAGAGAGAGAGAGAGAAGAGAGAGAGAGAGAGAGAGAGAGAGAGTATAAACTCCTCTCTCTCTCTCTCTCTCTCTCTCTCTCTCTCTCTCTCTCTCTCTCTCTCTCTCTCTCTCTCTCTCTCTCTCTCTCTCTCGGATTACTTGGGTAATATCTTTCCTCCTCCTCCTCCTCCTCCTCCTCCTCCTCCTCCTCCTCCTCCTCCTCCTCCTCCTCCTCCTCCTCCTCCTCCTCCTCCTCCTCCTCCTCCTCCTCCATCATCATCATTTCTGAACCTCCACCTTGGACGTTGGCAGGAAACAGAGTTTAAGAAATATTGATATAAAGCCGAAGGAAATAAAACTGAGGCATCGCTGCCATGGTGCCTCTGGTCTTGGTCTTTGAGCTTTGAGGACAAGGTCAGGTGAGTGAAAGTAAGAAATTACAGATCCTTTCACGTGCATGGAGACGTGAGAGGGAAAGAGATAATTCCTGCTGACAAGGATGGAACGATGCACTGCCTTGCTTGTTAGCGTCAGAGGAAGCTGTTCCGTCTATCTCGGACGTAACGGAGCTAGCGGACTAATGACTCTTGAGGAAGGAAAAAGGGATGCAAAGCTGCTGCTCCTTGTTCATGGTAGTACCGGCGGGAAGTTAAGGCAAGTCAGGACAGTTACAGACAAAGAAGAAATCCTGCCCTTGTGGTTCTGTTAGGAATGGAAGAAACCATGGATATCAACGTGACCTAACAGTTGAAGCCACGAAGAAGTAAATACACAGAAACAATCAGTGTCAGATCTTACCTGTGAAGAGACAGAAGGGAGAAAGGAAGGAAGGAAGGAAGGAAGGAAGGAAGGAAGATACGGCTCACTCATGCATCATTGAATAGGTAGAATAGGCATGGAATTGTATCGCAAATCATACAGTAAAGTCGTATGAGTAACAAAAATACAGCAAGACCTGCATTTTAACACGTCAAGACATAAGAATAATACTGCTGAAGAAACGATTAAACAACAGACGCTTAGTAATAAAAAATACACTTTATTCTACGTCAAAATTTACAAAGAATGGACAACAAAGATAGAGTCCTAATGCCTCGCGAAGAGCAGTCAGGAAAATGGATAAATATTGCAGGCAGTAGGAGGAAGAAGCAACTATTAAGGGAGAGAGGAAGGGTCGAGGATAGTCTTTTCTTAGATACTGGCGGGGAGGAATGCTAAGGAGGAGGAGGAGGAGGAGGAGGAGGAGGAGGAGGAGGAGGGGAGGAGGAGGAGGAGGAGGAGGAGGAGGAGGAGGAGGAGGAGGAGAAGAAGAAGGAGGAGGAGGAGGAGGATTTCAGTTATAGAGAATGAAGAGATAGTATGTAAAATTTACCAAATGGACCACACACTCGGAGAAGCACTTAGGTACCTGCAGAGGATATCTTGTGCCTTTGACTCGCCTACATTCACGGCGGTAAGCTCACTTTGACGGGGAATATTGCTGCTGCTGCTGTTGCTCCAGAGACACACACACACACACACACACACACACACACACACACACACACACACACACACACACACACACACACACACACACACACACACACACACACACGGCAAGACTAAGGAAGGAGAGTGAGAAAAGGCGCTGTAGAAGGACTGCTACTGACTCTCCCTCAACACAAGACCAACTGCATTTCTCACTTTTATTTATACAGGAATTTCTGTCTCATTATCCTTAACGGGATTAAGTTTCATTTTTCTCTTTGTAATTCGCAGTATTTTTTTTTTTTTTTCTTCTCCTGAACCTGTTACTGATATTCACATATTTTCCTCATTTCACTCCAGCCCTAAATTGGTAAGCTCGATGTTATGATGAGGATAAACTAAGAAAAAGTATAAAAATCAATGGAAACTTTGAAATGATAATTGTTAGTTTTCGTTCTATGATGTGAAGACCCAAAGAAAGTCGAATGCAAAGGAAATGTTGGTGTTTCTGTTTTAACATCTGCAAGACATGACGGTGACTGTATAATAGACCAAAAGAGAGAGAGAGAGAGAGAGAGAGAGAGAGAGAGAGAGAGAGAGAGAGAGAGAGAGAGAGAGAGAGAGAGAGAGAGAGAGAGCTATTCCTTAGAGTTGTTTAGCTGGAAAGACAGCCTAAGGGTTGTCTTTCCAGCTAAACATCTAGGATGCATTTACGTTGATCTTTTCTTATATTGTGATGTGTTTCCTCGCTGCCATAAAGTATTGTTCTTTTTTTTTATTATTATTATTTTATGCATCAGACTTTCTGTGAAAATTTCCTCCTGAGGGAATCTTTTATTTTATTCATTTATTATTTCTTTTTAATAATCTTGTTTAATTTGATGCGTATTCCAAACTTTACTCACGAAACTAAAACTTGGCATTAAATTTTGTTATTTTACTTCTTTTTTTTTCTTCCTAAAATAATGCAGTTTATGAGATGCGTCTTGGTGACGTAAATAATTGATGCTGTTTCCATGTAACTCTGTTTAGTGTAGATTTTTAATAAGTATTGTTTCCCCTTGACGTGCGTGTGAGGTCTTTTCTTTAATGTGGAAGGTATCTATTGTCTTCTTTGTCTCTCTTTGTTCCAGGTTCAAAAACAGTAAATACTCAGTCTCATGTTTCACTTTTCAACTTCTTGCATAAAATTTCTTCTCTAACTTTGTGATCTTCCAACAAAAATCTGGTTCCACTCACACCTTCCGAGTCTTAGTATGTAGCAAGGGCGCAGCTGTGGCTTGGAGTTTACTAGACCGTCCGTATGTTTACTTTCCTGTTTGTTTCACTATGTACGTAATAGTTGGTACAAAAGTAAGGGTGTTTCCAAAGGGTAGAGTGGGAAGGGTTCGTTGATGGAGTGCTGCTTAGAGGCTCCAGCGTTGGTATGTGTTGATGTTCCTCTTGATAGGGTACATGTAGGGCTCGTTCCATGTGGCGGCACCCTCGAGATGACCTCATGTGTACCCTAAACTCCCTTTGGTCATAGGTGTGGTCGCTTTGATAAAAGTTAACATTGGACTATTAGAGATCACCTGTAGGGGTTGTTGTATATTCTTTGGTCAAATCTTTGTTATTTGTATTACTGTGTGTGTGTGTGTGTGTGTGTGTGGTGTGTGTGTGTGTGTGTGTGTGTGTGTGTGTGTGTGTGTGTGTGTGTGTGTGTGTGTGTGTGTGTGTGTGTGTGTGTGTGTGTGTGTGTGTGTATACTAACTCTACCTTTATTAATAATAGCGAGTGTCAGCAGGCTAGTGATATCACGCTTCATGCCACAGACTTTTGCCCTACGTTAGAGGTAATGAAGCCGATGCCATACCAGCCAGTCATTCAGTCAAGGACACCTGCACCACCACCACCACCACTATCACGTCACCCCCACCACTGTCGTCACTCATTCACCATCGCCACAACTAACTCCACCAATCACCACAACTAACTCCACCACCACAATCAAAACCACTACCACCACCACCACCACCACCACCACCACCACCACCACCACCACCACCACCACCACCACCACCACCACCGCAACAATTAACACCACCAACAATAATGCCAACAACAATACCAACAGCACTTGCACCAGCCATTGCCAATACCATTTTTACCACCACCACCACCACCACCACCACCACCACCACCACCACCACCACCACCACCACCACCACCACCACCTGGACGGGCTGGGTGCTGTGGGGTATTGGGCGTGGTGGTGGTGGTGGTGGAGGGTGTTAGAGGTTTCGCGATCCCCTGGTGAAGATTGCATTTCCACACGCCCTGTAAGGCACGTCGCCCCCCCAACACACCACTAGACACCCCACCTTCACCCCACATCAGCTGCATCGTTCTAATATGGCTTTTATTTTGCGTGAAAATAATGCCTTCAGGAGCAGGAAATGGCAGCACGGGGGCCGTATGATAATCATTTCATAATCTCCGTGGGTGAGGTTGGGTGCATGGGTGGGATGTCGTGGGGAGGTGTGGGCCGCGGCGAAGCTCTCCTGCTGTGCCGATGGGGTGAGGGAGCCTTGGGAAAGCTGTCTGCCATATGAGGAACAACGAGGTTAAAATACGTGGCTGAGCGCCGTCTTCAATATTACCGTGATCCACTGTGCATGTGCAGAAATACTTGCGCCGGTTCTCAGCCAATCAGGGGACGGCAAGCGGACGAGACCGACCAATCACCGTCCAGCTGGCGTCCTCAGGTGGAAAGAGATGAACTTTCTCTTTTTAATGTTGCCACCCAAGGAATAATGGATGCGTGGAATCTTTTGAAGAATCTTATATTAATTACCATCGAATATCTTGGCTTGCTCAAAAAAAAAGAAGAGGAGAAATGAAGCGCCATAAAGGAAACGTTGACTGCGATCAATACGAGGCGGTGGGAGGCGGGTGGTGGCGGCAGCGGTGGGTGGATCCATGTGGTGGAGGCGTGCTGGAATGTGACAATACCTGGCATTACCTGCATTCCTCCACTCCAGCCTGCGAGGGAGGAAAAAACGAATGAGAACGTGTCACATTTCGAGGAGATAGCTTATAACCTTCACTATGAGAGCAGGAGAGAGGATGGTGGTGGTGGTGGTGGTCGTGGTGGTGGTGGTGGTGGTGGTGGTGGTGGTGGTGGTGGTGTGATGAGTAAGTGTATGAGTAAGAATGTGATAGCCATTATAGGGAACATATGGTTAGTCCCTTCCATGACGTTGGTTGTAATTACGTTTCACTCACCTTATCACTGTGACCGTCGCTTCTCAGGTGTTTAATAGAGCTGCAGGTGAAGTCACAAAACAATAAAAACCAATTGGTGTTTTTTTTTTTTTTTTTTTTATCTTTCTTTCTTTCTTTTCTCCATCATTGCCAAACACCGAACACCTGAATCATCGGTTGTCTCGCCTCCGCTCAGAAAATGTACAGCTGCTTCCTTATCCTGCCTTCTATACTTGAATGTTGTCCACGTATGTATTAATTTAAAAAAAAAAAAAAAAAAGAAAGATAGAAACGTTAGTGTTCTAGATTGATACACACTACTTGCTTTCTTCCGAATTTTGTGTCTGTTTCTTCGGTTCGGCATTCTGATATTGCCATCATATCTCTCTCTCTCTCTCTCTCTCTCTCTCTCTCTCTCTCTCTCTCTCTCTCTCTCTCTCTCTCTCTCTCTCTCTCTCTCTCTCTCTCTCTCTCTCCCTCCCTCCGTTCTTCACCCTCCTGCTCCTCCCGTCTCGGCGGCAGCTTACCTGAACACGGTTGAGCGGGTCCTCCCAGGTGTTGGCATCCACCTGCCTCACCCGCTGATACTAATTAGCTTCGACTTTTTGCATTAGAATAGGTTTCTCTCGGGTTTTTACGTGAGACGAAACTATTTTTGGCTTCTTAGGTATCTCAGTTAATGTCTTTCTTTTCTTTTCACGTGTTTGATTTTTGTGTGTGTGTGTGTGTGTGTGTGTGTGTGTGTGTGTGTGTGTGTGTGTGTGTGTGTGTCTGTGTGTGTGTGTGTGTGTGTGTGTATTTTACTCCTTGACGGACGAGATGCCGGCTCGGTGTGACAGGGAGGAAGGATGGAGCACTGTAAAGGCATCTTCCGTTAGGCTTTACACTTACACTCCTGGAAAGTTGTCATTATATTTCTCGGTTGTCGATATTTTATTGTTAACTTCAATTGAATTTTTGTCACGGTTGCCCCTCTGCCCCTTCTTTTTCCCTCCCTCTCTCCCTCCCTCCCTCTCTCCTTTCTCTTCATCCCTCCTACATTCCTATTATCCTTCCCTTCTCCTATTCCCTTTTCTCCCTCGCTCTTCCATGCCTGCCTTTCTTCCATTCTTTTGTGTCCTCTTTTCCTCCCTCCCTCCTTCCATCCTTCCCTCCGTCTTGCCTTCCACGTAAATTCTCTTGCTACGCTGTTGAAAAAAATGTCTTTATATACTTTTTATATATTTTGTTTTAGAGGTAGCCATTTTTTTTTTCTTCAATTCTTCACACATTTGTCTTAACTGAAGTACATTACCCTAATCCCTTACCTGCCCCTTACCTGTGCTTTATTATACCCAAAAATCACCTTGACACTGAAACTAATAAGGTAGATTCAAATTGACAGTGTACTCAGATATTAAAAAGAGAGAGAGAGAGAGAAGAAGAAAAAAAAAAAGAGTATAGGGCAAGGCAAGGAAAATAAAAAAGGAAGGAAGGAAGGAAGGAAGGAAGGGAGGAGAAAAGAAAAGAAATAGAGAAAAATCAAAGGCGTAGATAAAACGGAGAAAACTTGAAAGAGAGAAGGACAGTAATAAGTGGTTTTTAAGAGAGAGAGAGAGAGAGAGAGAGAGAGAGAGAGAGAGAGAGAGAGAGAGAGAGAGAGAGAGAGAGAGAGAGAGAGAGAGAGAGAGAGAGAGAGAAGGAGAATGACGCTATAGAAGGAGGAGTAGGAAGATGAAATGCACGGGGGAGAGGAACAATACGAAGAGGAGGAGGACAACGAAGGAGAGGTAGGAACACAGGAGTGACAATGAAGTGAGCAGCAGCAGCAGCAGCAGGAGGAGAAGGAGGAGGAGGAGGAAGAGATTAGATAGACAGATTCAGGCAAGGTTTTAGAGCAGATTCAGCTGCACCTGACCAGAAGCAGCTGTTGCCTGGGTGACCATTGTTGGGCCGATGCGTGCCGTGTTCAGCTACCCAAGATACGAAGCCCTTTGCTCCTCCACCTACCTGCCTGCCTACCTGCCTACCCTCATGCCGCCACGGTCTCATTCTTCTTCCCAGCTGTGTCATTTACGCCACCACATCAAAAGGTAGACAAAGGGAGGTGGTGGTGGTGGTGGTGGTGGTGGTGGTGGTGGTGGTGGTGGTGGTGGTGGTGGTGGTGGTGGTGGTGGTGGTGGTGGTGGTGTGTAACTCTTTGTTTTCTGTATCTCTCTGTGACCATCATCATCACACACACAATCACATCATGTTGTATATCATCTTCTCTCTTATGACGTTCTTGGATCAAACGCTTATGTCTTCTCCCTTTATTTGCGGTATATATATATATATATATATATATATATATATATATATATATATATATATATATATATATATATATATGTATATTTTTTCTCTCTCTCATTAGTCTATTGTTCCATTGCCATTACCGCCGCAGTACCACCGCCGCTCTCAAGTGACTCGTGACACAGAGGAAATGAAACGCGGCTTCCCCTTCCCGTAGACTTCACACACGCGACGCCTCATTAGCGCCAATTGGTCAAGAATATCGATCTCGCGCCTCTTTCTTGTCATGTCTTCAATGCTTTTTCCTTTTATCTCTATTCTTTAGTCCTTTTGTCGGAATTGTGTGTGTGTGTGTGTGTGTGTGTGTGTGTGTGTGTGTGTGTGTGTGTGTGTGTGTGTGTGTGTGTGTGTGTGTGTGTGTGTGTGTGTGTGTATCTGTCTGTCTGTGTACTTCCCTTACCTCTCTCCTATTCACAGCCAGTTGCATTCTCTCCTCCATCTTCCTTCCTTTTCCTCAACTGCTCCTCTCTGACGCCTCTACCACCTTTCCTTCCTTTCCTCCCTCTTTCCGTTATTTTCCACGTCCTCTCCTTCCCAGTCCACTCACCCACTCGCTCACTCACTCACTCACTCACTCCACTCACTCCACTCTACCTCAAGTGTTTTAAGTGTGTGGCAGACGTGGAGTTATGATGAAGATGACAATGATGATGACACCTATGTAATTCCCTGTATTTATATCCACCATATTATATTGTAATCACAGTCACAGTTAAAAGAGGCCTGGGAGAAAATATATATATAAAGCATTGACACATGTTCTCAAAATATAAGACAACTAAGAACACATATACGCAATTAAGGCTTAATAAACTGCATTTCCGATTCAGATCATTTAAAAATACCGTATTGATTTCACAAAAAGGAGTTACAGAGGTGATCTTTTGACCCTTATCACAAGCGAGTCACATCTGGCGTGCACGTAATCGGGAGCGACATCCAGTTCTCTTGAAAGGTGCAAATTCTGGGGCGCTGAGAGGTGGAGTGGAATAGTGGCCGGGAGATGAGGAGGATATTGAGAGCGAGCAGGATTGAGGAATATTAGGAGAGCGCGTTGCAGGGGGAGGAGGCGAAATTGAAATGGTCATGATCATCCCGGGTTGTTGTGGTATTAGTCTGGAGAGATTACCATCGTGGGTTACGGAGGCGGTGTGGGGAAGGGGACAGAGGATGGGCGAAGATAGCATAGAGGGAGGTTAAGTCTCTCTCTCTCTCTCTCTCTCTCTCTCTCTCCTCTCTCTCTCTCTCTCTCTCTCTCTCTCTTCTCTCTTCACTCTTCTCTCTGCGTATTGCGTATGTATGGCTTGCTGGAGTAGGCGAGCGCAGTTGTGTGAATTGTTGATAGTATTGCAGCGTGTTGACTGATTGACTGACTTACTCCACACGGATATCTGTGTACTTCGGTGACCTGCCTTGTGTTGTACTGGCGCTCGTGTATCTGTCTCTCTTGTGTTAAATGATGATGATGATAATAATAATAATAATAGTAATAATAATAATAATAATAATAATAATAATAATAATAGTAATAATAATTGGGATGGTAGTGGTGGTGGTGTAATATTTACCATTGTAGTTCTATCAATTCAACAAGTGTTACAGACAGAGACAGAGACGAATATGTATTGCAGTTACTACATTTCTAACGCAACATAGTATTTTTCCCCCTAATATGTGTGTCCTAAATTATATATATATAATTATTCCCCTTACCTTGTCTCTCATGCTTGGTCAGAGGCTCCCAGGCTCTTTCATTTCCTTTAACAAGCTCCCGCAAGAGTTAATATACCCTCTCACGTCACTCCTCGAAGGCTTTATCCCCCTTTCCTCGCTCGTCCTCAGGCCCCGGGAAGAGATGGGGATCCAATACCACACAAGATATCACTGAACCGTCTCTCACATCTTTT
>JAXIVD010011617.1:0-7500 GCA_036785275.1 Cancer borealis
GTGCGTAATGGTGGTAGTGCTAACCGACAATCCCTTTTTCCTCGGTGCCTTTGGCTGAATTGTCGTTGAAGAATTACCTTTTGGTGTCTTCCACGAAACTTCTTGCCATTACTACACTTCCTCTTCGTATCTTAGAGAGTATCGGGTTTTTTCACAAGGCTTTTTCAAGAATGGATTCTATGATTCTCATCCTTGATGACTCCGGTACAAGGTAACTCTATCAATTCATTTACAATTCTTTTGACACTCTAAACACATTCAATACTGCAAGATAATTATCTTTTCTTTTTAGAGGGGGACTTTACATTTACCTTCCGAACATAACGGCCGCAAAAGGCCGTGTACAGCTAGCAACATTGTCCTCAAAGGGCTTGACTTTCGTTTCTGATCTCCTCATTTTTCCTGACAAATACACCAAGTTTAGTCCCTTTATTTTATATATCTCTTGTTCCTTTGAAAATACCATTGACATTGATAGAACTGCCTTTAGGAGATTGAACAAAATTCCTGATGTTCAACAGGTTCTTGGAGAGACCAGTTTTGAAGATTAGCATAGATCGGTTCAATACAAAGACGGACGATGAAGGCTGTAACCGAAATATCATCAACTACTTTGCAGAAGGAATTAATTTTACGTAAGTGTTTTTGTTCTAAGAAGTTGATAACTTACTTCAGGCATTTTTCATTTTTTTCTAGTCCATCGACTTATTTCATGCAGAAGAAAATAACCGCTCTAATTTTTCTCCCTTTACACCCGTACACTCTCAAAAACAGAGCATAAGGAGAACCGAATATAATCTGCTTCTGAATCATCAAGAGCAACACTAAGAACCTTCCACTAGGAGCGACCAAACGAGAGTATCATCTTCATTGGTGTTTATTGTTTGACAAAGTCGTGGCAAGAAGACACTTTACAGCTCTTCCATATATCAGCAAAACTGAATTGGATATATGTATATGGAAAGTCTAGATAATTAGTATGGAAGAAGATTTATGCAAAAATGCTCCGCAGCGGTGACGGATAGCACTACAACACCCAAACACCGGTTTCAACAGGACCACTGTGGCATCCGAATTTCTAGTTTACCTTCCTCAAGTTTTACTTGAGTACCCAATACTCGATCAATCCGTTTGGGAAGATGAACAGCTGGGTGAGCTGTGCGCCGACTTTCCTCATCCGGGATCGGACTCGGGCCAGTGGATTTGTAGTCAGATGTGCTAACCACTACACTACTGCGGCGCTTATATCAAATATTAGACATCATTATGTAATTTTTCGGTTCCATCTTCATCCCTTTTTTACGGCCGCAACTCTTGCCAGTTTCAAGAGAGAGTGCCAATTGTCAGTGCTGAGGCAACACTGGAAGATGGCGGTGACAGGGATTGCGAGCGGGAGGAGAGAGGGAGGGGGGGTGGTGACCTAGCCTGGTCCCAGAGCCAGTTGCAGCTGCCGCCTTACCTGTTCGCAGGTTATGGTAATTTTGTCGATTGTCGCTTTGGTGAGGCGTGGTACGGCAGAAAAATACATCCAAGATCAGTTTACCTGAGAAGTGGATTGCCAACACATTTGTACACGTCACCTTCGACAGAACAAGGGAGCTCAGCATCAAATATTTTAACAGAAGTAATCTTCTTGTAGTCAATCGCCAACTTCCGTCAGACTTACTAACCATCACAAAGGGGGAATAGTTAGGTGAGGAAAATGGCTGGATAGTCCCGAAATGGAAGCGGTTATCGACTTCCTTCTCAAAGTAAGATCGGAGATGAATCGGCAATTGATAGTTTTTTGCTTTAATTCAACTGGTGGTAGTCAGGGCGATGTTATGCTGTAATGTGTTAGTGTAACCAGATGTTTCTGAAAAGACTGGTAGTTGCCTATCAGAGCGCTGGAGACTGAATCAGACGAGAAAAAAACCATAGAACAAGGAACAAGATCATCAGTATCCTCAGACTCGAACGGCACTCTTGGAGATGTGTCATCATCACCCGACACTGAAACCTGATCCATGACGTGAGCCAAGTTCACCTGTCCACGACCATAGTACCTTTTCAGGATGTTGGCGTGGTACAGCTTTGGTCTTCTGGGGTCATCAATAAGGTAATCCACTTTATTGTGCCTCTCTAAAACTTAAAATTGACCCCCTCCACGAAGCAAGCAGCTTTTTGTCTAGTGTTAGGAGGAAAAATAAGAACCTCATCGTCAGGCTCAAAATTTCTGTCCTTGGACTTAAATTCGCGGGTGGCAAATTAAGCACTCCTAGTCAATTAATCCCTGATCTCGATGACGTAAGTTCACGGGTGGCAAATTAAACACTCCTAGCCAACTAATCCCTTATCTCGATGACGCACTGCAGGCTGATCGTATCCTTTTCCTTTAGCTGACTGTCTTTCCAAAGTGAGGATTAAATGTAGACTCTGAACAAGTTGTTAATAAGGGTGGTTTTGTTTGGTTTGGTTAATGATTTGGGTTCTATTCGAACGGAGACCTTGAGGGAGGATACTTTAAGGCTGGGACCAGTCCCTTATCCAACACCGTAGCACAAGGATATTATAATAAAGCAACATTTGGAAGACGCCCTTTGCTTGTACTTTGACTGGTGGCAGCGGTAAGCAGATCACCATGACAGACCAAGTTGTCCAGTCCTCGGGCCAGTCCCAGCAAAACATGCCACTGAAGACCGTTCTGAACTCTAGCTCAGTGCAGCAAGAATCGGTAGTCAATGCAGCGCAAATGGCTAGCCAATTCAGCCATATCGCTAGACCAAGCGATAACGCCCAACATTCTTGATCTTTTCTTAACTTCCAACCCTTCAACTTACTTTTTTAAACTTTGTTAAACTGGACTCCTCCGATCTTATTTCCGTTTCCTGTTATATATCTCCAGTGCAGCCTCAGGACCTGTTTAAGCAGAGACGCTTCTGACATTTCAACTGTGCTAAGTGGAAGGCAGTACTATTCTGATTTTCCTTGGGATGATTATTGCTTCCATGTCTGAGATCCTTCTCCTTGTGCTGAGCCCATAACAGAGGTGATTATCTCTGGCATGGAGCTATTCATTCCTCATACTTTCAACTCTGCTTGTTCTCGTGGTGTCAAAGATAGAGAGGCGGCTAACAAACGATACCGTTGCCATCCATCTGCTGAAACTCATGCCCTATATATTTCTGCCAGTAATCATGCCAAATATATTCTCCAACTTACTAAAAACTCTTTCATCAATAGAAAATGTCAAAATCTTTTCAATTCTATCTCTTCTCGTGATGTCTGGCATCAAGCCAATAATATCTCTAACAATTTTACTTCTTCATCTTTCCCTCCTTTACTTCAACAAGATGGCCCCACAGCTGTCTCTTCTTTCTTTATAGCTGAACTCTTGGCTCAAACCTACTCTACTTTGGATGATATTGGCCATATTCCTCCAACTCTCCACCCTCTGACTACTTCATCCCATCACATTCAATCTGTCCCTAAAATGGGTAAACGCTCCAATCTTTCTAACTACCGCCCTTTAGCTTTGATATCCTGCCTTTCTAAAGCCTACCACAAGAAGATAACGAGGCATCTCTCATCTCACAACCTTCTCTCTGTTTGTCAGTATGGTTTCCATAAAGGCCGATCTACTGGTGATCTTCTTGCTTTTCTAACTGAATCTTGTTCATCCTTTTTTTAAGGTCTTCGGTGAAACCTTTGCTCTCAGAATTGACATATCAAAAGCCTTCGATAGAGTCTGGCATAAATCTATAATTTCTAAACTACCCTTCTACGGATTCTATCCTTCTCTCTATACCTACATCTTCGTTCTATTGGTGCTGTATTGGACGTTCACAGTTCATTTCTTAAAACTATCAACAGTGGTGATCCTCAGGGTTCTGTCCTATTACTCACTCTCTTTCTATTATTCATCAATGGTCTCCTAAATCTGACTCAATGCCCTATCCACTCTTATAATGATGACACCATCTTGCATTTTAAACGTCGTACAACAGACTCCAAACCCCACAAGAATAAAATGACTCACGACGAGATGCTATAAGACGTTTAACTTATTATTTTTCACTAGTTTCTGATTAGGGCAGAGCAAACTTGGTTTTGGTTAATACTTCAAAAACTCAATTTCTACAACTATCTACTCGACATAATCTTTCAGATAATTATCCCCTCTTCTTCAATGACACTCAACTTAGCCTCTCCTCCACATTAAACATATTCGGTCTATCCTTTACTAAAAATCTAAGCTGGCAATTTCATGTCTCTACTCTTACTAAACCAGTATCTTCACTCCTTCATGCCTTACACTGGTAAACTCTGGTGACGGCTGATGTGAAGCTGTCGTGTCCACTGATAACCGTAGTGGTTATCAGTGGACACGACAGCTTCACATCAGCCGTCACAAACTCCTCGACAGCGTTGAGGCCCCTATACAACACTGCCTTTGAAGAAATCACCTTACCCCCGGTGTCATTGCGGCACAAAGACTGTTGTGCGCCAGTGTCTCGGAAAACAGTGACGGGATACTTGTTCCCGCCAATCTCAACTGTGCCCCCACACAGAAATGGGCGACACCAGTCCAGCTCCGAGTCAGCTGGAGTCACAAAAGCTACTACAGGGGGGGAAATAAGTGAGGCCGCCTGAACCCCCTCCTCACAATCCAACTCAGGCTCAAGTGGCAGTGGCCTGTGGCAGGTGTTGATTTTTTGCTAGGGAATGACTTAGCTGGTGGGAGAGTTTGGGTGCCCACCCCTAAGAGAGGTGATGCCTCTGAGGAGTCGGGGCATAGTATGCCCGACCCTGGTTCTGTTGGCACCCGGTGGCAGACCGAGAGGGTGATGCAGGTTGTTGCTCCTGGGGCCGACTGCGGCAGAGCAGGGCTACCGGAAAGGGAGGACAGTGGTGAGAAAGAAGCTGCCGCTCTTGGGGCCGACTGCAAGGAAGCAGAGTCACCGGTGTTGGAGGACAGTGAGGAAGAAGTTGTTGGGGTTGTCACCGGTTCTCAGGCTAGACGGGTGGCACAGGCTGCTACTCTAGGGGCTGACTGCGACACAGCAGGGTCACCGTCGAAAGAAAGCAGTGTTTTTCAACTGGTGTGGGGGCTGACTGCCGCAGTATAGAGCCACCCATAGAAGCACCTGACTCGGCAGGGGTTGTCGCCGAGGGTGAGGAAGGAGTGTTGAGGGTAGAGGAGTCTTGTGCTGGCCTTCCTCACCCTGCGGGGCACCTCGGAGGAAGCACCCACGCGGTGGTGTTTCTTGGTTGTGAGGCTGTGGATCTCGGTACTCATTCCGGGGCCCCAGCCTGGAATGTCGGACAGTTTGTTGGGGGTCACCACCGAGGGAGGGGAGACTTCCAACTTTGCGGGGGAGTTAGAGGCTCCCACCCCTGCGGAGTGTACCGGAGGCAGGGAACAGGCTGTTCCCTTGCCAGGTGACTGTCTGACGGGTGAGGCCCACCTAGAGGGCCCACCCACTTCAGCCGATGAGGTCGTGGTGAATGAGCCCACGCCTAGCCTCAGGCCCCGGGACGGAACCAGGGTGTCGGCACCGTCCCTTCCGAAAGATCCTATGGTCCCGCCCGACCTCACATGCATTCAGCCGGCGTTGCTCATCAAGGGACAGAAAGGGAACCCCGACTTGGCCCCCTGTTTTGGTAAGGTTGGAAGAGAGAATAGGGAGATAAGGGGAGGAGAGGAGTTTCTGCTGCAGAGGGGGGTGTTACACCGCAGGTCGAGGGAGAGTGACGGGAGTGAAGTACTACAGGTGGTAGTGCCTCGGGAGTTGAGGGAGGCCTTGGTGCTGTTGGCATTTGAGGGACCCATGGCTGGACATCTGGATGTCCACAAAACCCTCGCCCGCCTGCGGGGCAACTTCTGGTGGCCCGGCATGGCCGGAGATATTACCAAGTTGTTGAAGAGCTGCCACACCTGCCAGCTGGTGGGCAAACCTAACCAAACTTCCCCTGTAGCACCCCTGCACCCTATCCCCGCCGTGGATTCTTCTTTCACCAGGGTTCTGATTGACATGGTGGATCTCCTCCCTACTACTAAGGCCGGTCATAAGTACTTGCTGACCATTATGGACGTAACTATTCGGTATCCAGAAGCCATACCGGTGAGGAGCACCCACGCACGAGTTGTGCTTAAGGCCCTCCTCAACTTCTTTACGCATTTTGGATTACCTCCCGAGATTCAGTCCGATCGAGGGACCAACTTCACCTCGAAGTTGTTTGAGAAGACTATGACCGAGTGGGGGATCAAGCACGTTCTTTTCAGTGCTTATCATCCCCAGTCGCAGGGAGCTTTAGAGCGACACCACCAGATGCTGAAGATGATGCACCGGGCGTTCTTTTTGGAACGTGAGAAAGACTGGGACGAGGCGGTTCCCTATGTCTTGTTTGCTGTGAGGGGGGCTTCTACTGAGCCCTTAGGATTTTCTTCGAATCAGTTGTGTTTGGGCACCGGGTGCGCGGCCCTTTGGACTTAGTGAGGGAAGCCTTGTGTATTCCCCACTCTGACCGCCCGGAGTCGCTCCTGAAATGCGTGTTACGGACTCGGTAACGGCTGGTGAAAGCGCTGGAGATGGCTCAGCACCATCTCGGAGCGGCGCAGAAGAAGATGAAGGGATACTACGACCAGAAGACCAAGTATCGTAGCTTTGCACCAGAGGAGGTGTTGGTGTTACTTCCTTTACAAGGACAGCCGCTTGTGGCCCGTTACTGTGGCCCATATGTAATAGAGAAGAAGGTGGGTGACTTGGACTACCTGATGGCCACTCCTGATCGGCGTAAAAGGACTCAGCTTTGCAATGTTAATATCCTGAAGCTCTATTTTCGTAAAAAGAACCAGGAAGGTTGTTTTAGTTCTGTCAGGAAGGAGGCATCTTTAGTTTTGTTTTTCTGCCATGCAGAGGAGGCCACCGAGGTACTTGGATCAGAACCCATAGTCCCCGCGGAGCACTGGGAGCAGAACAGTGTGCTGCTCCTTGAGGAGAAGTTACAGCACCTGGAAGAGGTGCAAAAGAGGGAGATGCTTCGGCGGTTAAGAAGGTACCCGTCGGTGTTTAACAATGTCCCGGGCAGATCTACTCTGATCCAACATGACATTTATGTGGGGGAGTCCATTCCAGTTAAGCTGGCTCCATATAGAGTGAATCCCCAGAAGCAGCAGTTGGTGGAGAAGGAGTTGGAGTATATGCTGGAGCATGGCCTAATTAAGAGGACGTATAGCCAGTGGAGCTGGCCTATCACTCTTCAGCCCAAGCCTGACGGTAAGGTCAGGTTTTGTATTGACTTTAGAAAAGTCAATACACTCACCAAGGCCGACACCTACCCGTTGCCCCGGGTGGATGACTTAGTGGACCACATCGGCGGGGCCACTTTTATTTCAAAGGTGGACTTGGTGAAGGGCTACTGGCAGGTTCCTCTCACGGACCATACTAGAGAAATAGCCAGTTTTGTGACTAATGGGGCAGTATATCAGTGCCAAGTTATGCCCTATGGACTTAAAAA
>JAXIVD010011618.1:2500-7500 GCA_036785275.1 Cancer borealis
TAATTCTTCTGACTATGTAAAATTCTTTGACTATTTGACTTCCAAAGTGGAGTACATCCTATCTCACTTTCCTTATGCTGAGATCTCCATTTTAGGGGATTTCAATGTTCACCACCAGCTTTGACTTTCATCTTCTTTCACTGACCAACCTGGTGAACAAACCTTCAACTTTGCTATCCTTCATGACCTAGAGCAGCTAGTGCAGTTCCCTACCCGTATCCCTGACCGCCTTGGAGACACGCCCAACATTCTTGATCTTTTCCTAGCTTCCAACACTTCAGCTTACTCTGTTAAACTTTCCTCTCCGTTGGGTTCCTCCAATTACAATCTTATTTCCGTTACCTGTCCTATCACTCCAGTGCAGCCTCAGGACCCGCCTAAGCAGAGGTGCTTCTGGCTTTTCAATTCTGCTAAGTGGGAAGACCTGAGGCAGTACTATTCTGATTTTCCTTGGGATGATTATTGCTTTCATTTCGGAGATTCTTCTCTTTATGCCGAGCGCATAACAGAGGTGATTATCTCTGGCATGGAGCTATACATTCCTCATACTTTCTCTAATACTAAAGCTAAAAAGCCCTGGTTTAACTCTGCTTGTTCTCGTGCTGTCAATGATAGAGAGGCGGCTCACAATCGGTACCGTAGCCATCCATCTGCTGAAACTCATACCCTATATATTTCTGCCCGTAATCATGCCAAATCTATTCTCCAACTTACTAAAAACTCTTTCATCAAAAGAAAATGTCAAAGTCTTTCAAACTCTAACTCTTCTCGTGATTTCTGGCATCTAGTTAATAATATCCCTAACAATTTTACTTTTTCATCTTTCTCTCCTTAACTTCAACCAGATGGCCCCACAGCTGTCTCTTTATTTTCTCTAAAGCTGAACTCTTCGCTCAAACCTTTGCTACCAACTCTACTTTGGATGATACTGAGCGTATTCCTCCTACTCCTCCACACTCTGACTACTTCATCCCTAAAATTAAAATTCCTTATTATGACATTTTCCAGGCCCTCTCTGGCCTTGATTCTGGGAAGGCTTACGGTCCGGATGGAGTCCCTCCTATTGTTCTTAAGAACTGTGTTTCCAAAGTCGCTCACTCCCTGGTCATACTCTTTCGTCTGTGTAATGCCCGAAAATGTTCAAGTCTTGTACAGTCATCCCACATTTCTTAATCAGTTTTCTATGAAAAGAAAATTATTTCCTTATATTCGATTAATTAATATTCATTTACAATTAAAATTAAACTCCATATCTTAAAGTAATTAACTTAACTAACTTCCCTTTCACAAGCTTTTATTAAGAAAGATGATGCAATATTTCTTCATATGAGGTAATCACAGAGTTTCTCGCCAAAATTCCAGCTGAGTTAGCAAGTGATCAAAAATTCTCCCATATATTATTTGAAGTCAAATTTATTAGCTTAAATAGTAACACTTTTTCTACACAAAAAATAATTCTGTATAAGCTGGTAATAATCTCATATCTCAATAATCAATGATTAAATTAATCAAATGTAAGAAAAAATACTTAGTAAGTTACCCCAAAGACGCCACACTGGTTCTCCCGCCTTCCCTTGTGAGAGGAAGCTAGTCACGCTTTGCCTCTCATCCTTCCCGCAGGTCGGTAAAATTCTTGGGTGAAGTCTCTTAATATTCGCTAAATCCTTTGTCATTCAGTGTTCTCATATATCTAATAATCTTCCCATTGTATATGTCAACTCATTTAAAGTCCTTTTAAGGCTGATAATAGTAATTTGTTCATCTTTATTATGTGACTACATCTCAAGCAGTCGAGACCGCATGGTCCTTCTTTCTCCCTTTGATATATTTCATTGTCTACTATATATCCCTTTCACGTTAATATTTATGTTATATTGTTCATATATTATCTCATTTTTGTTTGTTGGAAGTGAATTGTAGGAGTCACGTCTCGCCTCCCATCCTTCCCGCAGGAACCACCCCCATGTGCCACACAACACAGTCACACACACACACATACACATTCGCACACACCCCTGTCCCCTTCCAGACGTGTCTCCCATTAGTCATAATATTATTAGGAACCGCATTATGTTATGTTAATTATGTGTTTTGATTAGGAACAAGTTCGGAAACCTGGAAAGTGAGATTAAGTTCAGTGTTAAAACCAGGACAGATTGTTTCAAAAATTATCCTATGTGTTAATCAAAGTGAAATTAACGTGTAGAGTGACCAACAGTTTTATTGAGGTCTCTTGTAACAAATAAACTGAAACGTATCACTCAGACTACCAAAGTTTGTGTAACATTATTGGGTTTATTGTCAAGTTTGTCTTGTGCTCTTTCGTTTGATGTGTTGATCTAGCAAAATTATTATCTACATTATCATGTGAAAAGTAATTCTTACTCTTTTGGCAAATAATAATTATAGCAAAATTAGAAGTTATTTCATTAGTAACATATGTCTTCCCTAGTGGTAACCAGAGTGACTCCTTGTAGCTAAGAATTATTACAACCAAAATTACAACAACAACAACCAGTGGCCAACTTTCGAAAGGGTTCCTATTTCCCTCTAAATAGGTGGTGGCAGCCTAATTACCAACCCACGTAATAACACCTTTTATAAACCCCAGAGCATGACCAAGGGGGAGGTGATAACATAACAACATCGTACATAAATCTTATATTGAGAAACGCCCCCCACCCCGGCATGACATCTGTGTTTCTTTACTTCTACCTATCCTTCTTGCTGGAAGTTTGCTCACATTCAAACTGTCCCTAAAAAAGGTGACCGCTCCAATCCTTCTATCTTGTCCTTAACAAGAAGATAATGAGGCATCTATCAGCTCACAACCTTCTCTCTGATTGCCAGTATGGTTTCTATAAAAGCCGATCTACTGGTGATCTTCTTGCTTTCCTAACTGAATCTTGGTCATCTTCTTTTAGGGACTTCGGTGAAACCTTTGCTGTCGGCCTTGACATATCGAAAGCCTTCGATAGAGTCTGGCATAAATCTTTAAATTCTAAACTACCCTCTTACGGATTCTATCCTTCTCTCTGTACCTTCATCTCCAGTTTCCTTTCCGACCGGTCAATTGCTCTTGTAGTGGACGGTCACTGTTCTTCTCCTAAAACTATCAACAGTGGTTCAGTCCTATCATCCACTCTCTTTCTATTATTCATCAATGATCTCCTAAATATGACTCAATGCCCCATCCACTCCTTTGATGATGACACCGGTCAACGTCGTACAACAGACGTCCAATCCAACAAGACTTAAGTGACTCAAGGCTCAAAGGCTCAAATGCTATAAGAAGCTTAACTTCTGATCTTTCACTAGTTTCTGATTGGGGCAGAGCAAACCTGGTTTTGTTCAATGCCTCAAAAACTCAATTTCTACAACTATCTACTCAGCATAGCCTTCCAGATAATTATTCCCTCTTCTTCAACGACACTCAACTTCTCTTCTCCTCCACATTAAACACACTTGGTCTATCCTTTAGTAAAAATCTAAACGGGTAAGTTCATTACTCTACTCTTGTTAAATCAGCTTCCAAGAAGTTAGGTGTCCTATGGCGTCTGCGTCCATTTTTCTCTCTCTCTCAGCTGTTTGCTCTGTACATTGGCCTTATCCGCCCATGTATGGAGTATGGCTCTCATGTCTGGGGGGGCTCAACTCATACAGCTCTTTTAAACAGGGTGGAATCTAAAGCTTTTCGCCTAATCAACTCTCCTCCTCTAACTGACTGTCTTGAGTCTTTAAGTCACCGCCGCAATGTTGCACCTTTATCTATCTTCTACTGCAATTTTCATGCTGACTGCTCTTCTGAACTTGCTAACTGCATGCCTCCCACCCTCCCGCGGCCTCGCGTATCTTCACTCTTTCATCCCTTACACTGGTAAACTCTGGAACTCTCTTCTTTTTTCTGTTTTTCCACCTGCCTATGACTTAAACTCTTTCAAAAGAGGAACTTCAAGACACCCCTCATACTAAATTGGACTTCACCCCATGTCTATATTTCTCCTACTGTCCTCTTTACAGGGTCTGGCGACAAGCGGGATTTGTTTTTTACATATTTTTGTTTTCCTTTGGCCAGTACCCTTTTAATGTTAAGAGAAAAAAAATCTATTTGATTATATCTGCCAGTAATAATTGGTAACTTATTATTTTTGGTACGAAATTTTGATAAACATATACGACTATTTGTATTAAGTTTAACCAGGTACTTCTCAATCCCATAAACTTCTTTATACAATTTGTAAGTACTACAGACAGCTCTGACTATTACATTTCCATACCACTTCGTTATTCAGCTATCTCTTAATTTCCGTTCCTCAGCTTTTCTGAACCATTTGCTGTTGTTAACAGTCTGCGGCATCCACACTCCTGCCATACCACACTCGATACATATAATTCTTATGCATTTTAGCCATGGTGACAAATAAATACCACTTGTCTAAATGCAATAAACACTTATACATTATATGATTTAATTTTGTTTTTTTCCCATAATTAGTTTGGACCAGTAATTAACCAACCTACATTTAATAGTTATATCGAGAGGGTAGTTCCCGAGTTTTCCGTATACTATATCTGTACAAGTATATCATAGTGCTTCAAAAATTTCATGCGCAATAATTCTACTACCCGTATAATATTATCACCCCAGATGTCACAGCCGTATGTAAGTACTGGTACAACCGTCATGTTAAACAATTATATTTGAATATCAACTGGTAAGTCATATTTACGTGAGGTTTTTATTATCGAATACAAGGCCTTGGTTGCTTGTTCCTTAAAAGTGCCAGCTCCACCTTCCTGAACATCCCATTATAGCTAAACAAAACACCCAAATATTTGTACTCACTGACCACCTCAATACCGTCACCCCCTTGTGGAAAAATATAACTACTTGTTTGCACTTGTCCTCTGCTGTGTACTACTATTTTGATCTTGTCACAATTAACCTTTAATTTTCAATGTGAACAATTAAATTCAATAAGTTATTTTTCCTGTAAATC
>JAXIVD010011620.1:0-2500 GCA_036785275.1 Cancer borealis
CTCTCTATCATCATGACTTTCCTGCCTTCTGGTTTCTATGTTATTATTTATTCATTTAACTATTCATTTTCTTTTTTTAGGTTGCAGAGCATGACAGGTGAGAGCAGGGATCACACTCACCTCCACGACCCTGACCAGGTGTTCCAGTGCATGGTGCTGGGGGGTCACCATCAGGGACACCACCTCCTGCCGGCTCTCAGCATCTGGGGGAATATAATATACATTCATGTGGATGTGCGACATGTCAAGTGTTCCAGAAAGATGGATTTCCTTTAAAGGTTCCTCCAAATCTGTAGAAAATTACACACTCTGGGTAGGAGGGAGGAATTGCAGGTGGGAAAATGATTTCAGGTTGCATTTTCAAAGGAATTCCAAGCAATCTGAAAGTGAATTGAGAAGGAACTTTAATATTACAATGATCTTGAAAATCAGTCTCCTTTGAAGCTGCAGTAATCATACTGAGGTCTAAGAATGGACGAAAGAATAACGAGGTGTAGTAAATAATATTCATGGGAGTGTGGCTCCAGCACTTCCATAATGATATATTAGGAATAAAGGATCTTCAGAAAACGGATGGTAAATGTAGTTTACACCTTGGAGGAATAATAGGTGGAGGAAGCACAGCGCTGCCTAACAGTACATGGCGAGTGATGGACGTGAGTTGGGGGGAGCTGACTCACCTCACAACCCGGACGCATATTTCCGAAAACTTCACACACACACACACACACACACACACACACACACACACACATATATATATATATATATATATATATATATATATATATATATTATATATATATACATTATGTGTATATATATATATATATATATATATATATATATATATATATATATATATATATATATATATAATGAGTGAGTGCGTTTCATTGAGTGAGGTGCGCAATGTTTAGCGTCAACTTTGATCTGGGATATACAACATCCTTGCTTCAGGAGCAGGACGTCACGGCCACTCCACTTTATTATTTCTCGATAGTATATGTTCAGGTTATCTGCCCACCAGGCTAGCTAATTTTAAACCCCACCAAGAGGAAGGTGGCAGGGGGAGGGGAAGGTTCTGACCAACCAAACACCCTTCTTGGTTCCTCTTCCCTCCACTCTGACTGCAACACTTCCTTTGAAGGTTGATGTCCTGAAATAAACATACACCTACGTACATACATTGGTATATACCAGGTAAATATAATTTTCAGATGGTGGGAAACTTTAGCGGATGAAGTTGTTTGAACATGATTTTTTTTATAAACCATCTGTTGCTATTCTCGGATATTAGGACACCTGAGAGCGGATAAGTGAGAAAGCTTGTGGTTGTGGCCAGAGTTTCAGAAAAAAAATAAGTGGATAAGACATGAGTAAAGGTGAAAATCTATGTGTACACACAAGGCTGAATTTATGAATGCGTATATAAAAAGAACACAAATAGTGGCTTCCTTCCTTAACCTTGAAATTTGCTTGTGTACACAGGTTCAGGTAAAGAAAGCTAAAGCAAACATGCACACACTAAGCGACAAGGGGTTGGAAGAAGACAAGCAGAGTGAGTGAGAAGGCAAGGTAGGAAGGAGACTGGTAATAGCTATAAAGTCGGAAGCAGTGTGAGCAGGTGCAGCAAACACGGTGTGACAGATAGACTGGCAGATAGATACACCGTGAAGGCAGGTAACAGCGATAACTCCATGCTAGCTTTGATGCAGCGCCTCCCTACCCTTACACGTATTTACCAACACCGTCTTGACTAATCTAGAGAGACGTGTGCCGTGAGATGCTCTTCCACCTACACTGCCTTACAAAAAGAAGCAACTCAGAGGAGATACACAACACGTGCATCAGTCAATCTTATGCTTTCATTAAGGGGAAGGAAAGAAGGAAAATGTAAAGGAAAGAGGGAGAAATGAAGGAAGTTAAGGCTGTGGAAGAGTGAAGAGCAAGAGATATTTCCACGTAAACATGCCAGGATCTCTTATAGAACGTCCGCCACTTACATCGTCGCCAGAGTTGGACTGTATATATAACTGAGAAACGACGGCTTACACATCACGTCAAAAAGTGCCAATTAAAGGACGGAAGTAAAGGAAAGAGAGATCATTGGATTGGCTTGGCTAGAAAATATCATGCGTTTCTTACATGACAAAATTCACACCAAAGAATATGACCTTCGTTTACGCGCGCGCGCGTGTGTGTGTGTGTGAGAGTGAGAGATCGCTGGTTCGTGGTAGGTAAACATTAATACGTGTTAGTTTAATAATAACTAATGTTGATATATGCACTACTGCTACTACTACTACTACAAAGGAGATGAAGACACGAAGAATATCAATAAAAAAGAATATGAGCCATAATAATAATAATAATAATAATAATAATAATAATAATAATAATAATAATAATAATAATAATAGTAATAATAATAACAAAAGCACTTCACTGGCCTCGCACAACATTCTTTTAGTGAAGTTGTGTTTGGTGTTGCCGAGTT
>JAXIVD010011620.1:5000-10997 GCA_036785275.1 Cancer borealis
AACGATATGGAATGACGAATGAATACAACGACAGTAAAACGGATAAAAGGAAGCCAACATTAAATATAATAATAATAACAATAACAATAATAATAATAATAATAATAATAATAATAATAATAATAATAATAATAATAACACTAATACACGCCTATATACTTGACACACACGGACATAAAACATATTTACATTCACAATATCAACCCAGCAAGCTCGTAATAATAATCTTCCGTCAATCTGGCAGCAGACCCCAAGGCAAGGCAAGGCACGACTGCCACACCACCTCACGGAAGTCACAAATATAATGAATGTTGATGGAGCTTAGTAACTGCTTGGACCTGGCTTGGCTTGGCTTGGCTTGGCTTGTGTTTGACAGGCTAATGCTGGGTTGTGTTTGGTGTAAGCCGATATAAAGTTACGCTAGTTTGTTTTTTCGACTTTTTTTTTTAACGTTTTGTTATGTTTAGTTATTATTTAACATGACTGCTTGTTTAATTATTTTCCGCTTGACTGTCTTCTGTCAGGATAACCTCGCTTGGTTGACTTCAATTACTTTATGTGTTTTCAGTATCACTTTGTGTTTATGGTTATAACTCGTGCGCTTTTCTTTCTAATGTCTTCTGTTACGAGGAAATCTTTACAAATAATACTTCTGATAATCCTTACTCCATGTCTGTTTGGTAGAGTAAATGACAATGGTTTTAATAGATACCGGGTTTAAATGGCTATAACCTCATAACTTCAATACCACTTAATGACATTCAACCTTTTTTATACGTTACTGTATTGACGTCTTTTGTTCTGCTAGTTAACCTTTCTATTACAATGAGTAAGTACTATTGTCTATGTATACACTGCAGGACCCACCTTGTGCCTTGATCCTGGAGTGAAGTCTGGGCACGAGGCTCTTGAGTTGCTCCACATTGTCGGCAGGTTTAAGGGCAGCCTCGGCCAGCCCCTCCAAGGTCACCGCGAGGGAGATCTCAGTAGTCATCCCGGAGCCAGGCGAGGACGGAGTCACGGGGGATGGCGAAGAGCAGGGTGTGCGCCGGGCAGTGGTGGTGGTGGTCAACTGTAGTGGATTCGGTTCTAGTATTGTTCGCACCACCTCAGGCAGCGTGTTCTTGTTCTTGTTCTTGACGGTGAGGTTGTGAGTCTATATTTGGCGACACTGCTGCTTGTTCCACGATACTTGATATGTAGGTACACGTGTACACATACAGACAAACACACACGCACTTGCACTTTTTTCCCGTTCAAAAATAGTTAACCGAGACCGTGAGAGAACTGCACACTTGCCCTGAGAAGTTGTTGTGTGGTAGTAACAGCGAGGTGGTTGTTCTGCAGATCTGGCGGGGCGCGCGGATCACAGACTGGTTGGCAGCATCAATGGGAGGAGGGAAGAGAAGGAATGAGTGGCGATGGAAGAACAGCTGCGTCCACTACTACACCTCTGCCCACCTACTTGAGGTTAGCCGACTTCATACGTGGTGACAGTCCTTCGATTCTCATGTTTTTTTCCCTCAATCACAATGTTCTATGTTCACAAAGGAGGCTGAAGGTTCTAAGGATGAATGAGAGAAGAAACTATGAGGTAACCGTTCTTTTACTTCCAGAGAGGAAAAGAGAACGATGGAGTTTGAGTAGAAGAACGTGAGTGTAATAACCAGTATTCTCACAATAAATTAACACGTCGGAATACTAGTAAGGGAAGAGTAAATAGTCAATAGTACTCAGTGGCTTGAGTCAACGAACCTTACTAAACTATAGGACATAAGACGCTTTTCACGGGATAATCTGGGCCTGTGTTCTGTCCCTCCTCAATAGCAGTGTTCATCAATGCCTTCCAGTGTAGCCTGAGTGTGGCGGGAACCTCTTGGAGCCTAGGAAGACCATCCGCCTGACACTGAATGAAACGAAAGATGCTGAACTGGAAGGAGTGTGCGTTGCCTGCAGTGAGTGAGGAGGAGGCTGAGGGGAAGGGAAAGTGTGGTGGAAGGACAGAAGGGACTCAGGCCCAGATAACCTCTCTCACGACGGTGGGGGAGGAGGAAGAGGTGGTGGTGGTGGCGGAGGGTTCAGCTCCCGCAATCGCATCTGCAAGGAGAGGAACACAAGATCAATAACTGGAACCTCACATCCCGCCCACACGCCCACGACACACATGCACAAACACACACACCTAATTGGGTCAAATACTGTTCATGAAAATAGGTGCGCGACTGCTTTATTCGTAGCCCAGTGACCTCATCACAGAATATTTATCCAAGACCAGGAACTTGCGGCAGCCACAGCATCACACACACACACACACACACATGTATATATAACATTGTTGTTGTTCTACATTTCATATTTTTGCTGTGTAACTAAAGACCTCAAACATATCAGTAACAATAACAACATACAGATCACAGAACAACACACGTAGATATGATAGCTAGCTAGATAGCCTTGAGGAAGGACGAAACAGCAGCAGCAGCAGCAGCAGCAGCACGTCAGAGTCCGCCGCACCTTCAGCAGCAGTGCGGGAAGCGTGACATTCTCTCCCCCCCACCCCCAATCTTCTTCCCGTGATGAGTAACTGTGTTTGGGTCACTCACACACTCATGAGTAAGGAACGTGAGCACTGCAGGACAGCTGATCGGAGGTGGTGACGGTGAATAGTGTCAGCCTGCTAACCTGCAGTGCCTCGGTGTGGGCGGAGGATGCTGGAGCACACGCAAGGCCGGGAGGAGTGGGCGCCGCACATTATCGGCTCATCGCCATCACAAGGCACGATCGGCCGCCTAATTGGTCAACTGTCCACGAGGCTGCAATCTCCGTGATGAAAACAGAGGCTAATTAGCTAAGCAAACACCAAGCCCAGTAATGGTACACCGTCACGCCGAGGGCCACCCCCCCACCACCACTACCTGTCTATTCATCCATCTTTTTGTATATCTGTCTGTCTGGAGGGAAGAAGCAAACAAGAGGATATCGACAAACATCGAACGAAAAAAAAAAATGTAGTACTGCAAACAAAAATAACATGTTTGTCGACACATTCCAAAGACCGATTTACTGATAACAAAACAACTGTATGCTGCCAAGGAACCAAGAATTCCGGCGCAAAGAACGAAGAAAACAACTATGCAAGCAGGAAATCGGTCATGAGTTTCGTGCACGGGATTGACGGCAGGATTCTGGTTGATTAGGTCATAGCTTACCACACACACACACACACACACACACACACACACACACACACACACACACACACACACACACACCAATGACATGTCACTTGTACACGGAAGGGAAAAGTTTGATGATCGACCCCACGGCACGCACACACACACGCACGCCACATAAGGAAGGAAGAGAGGCTGGCAGTACAGTATACAGGAACAATTCAATCATCCTCGTGTAATGACGTAATATAAGACACAGGTTTCTGGTAAGTAAGTACAGTATGTTCTCTTTCATTCTTTATGCACTTGTAACTAATTCACTCTTCATGTCCTCCAGTACTGATCTATATCACTTCAGTACAACCTTCATGTCACTTATAGTTCCAGCACACTTGCATCTCATGTCATTCCTGTTCATCTATAATTTCACTTAACGGGCATGTCATTTCTATCTTATCAACTTAATTTTTCAATACTTCATTCATTCTTTTTGACCTAAAGCCACTTCCTCACGTCCACCGCATGTCATTCTTACAACCATCTCAATACTCTCTCATGTCACTCTTATAACTACCTCAATACACTCTCTCATGTCACCATCACCACCACCACCACCACCACCCCCACTGACTTACAAACCATTAGAAGACGTTTCCTCTAGTCTGACGATGTGGACTTGCAGATGCTAGAGAGACGAATATTTGAGGATACACACACACACACACACACACACACACACACACACACACACACACACACACACACACACAGCACACGCACACGACGGACCCAAACACACTGCTGGAGCCACACTGCAGCTTGAATACTCAGCCTTACCAACCCTTGCTCTCCTTCCTACTTTACTCTCTTCCCTCTCTATCTCTCTGTCTTTCACTCTTTTCTCCCAGTGGCCAAAGAGGAAGTCGATGAGGAGGGCAGAGGAAGATAGCAGTGCATATAAGCGGCGTTGACGTGAACTCCCCTTTCTTACACCTCTCTTCTCCCTCTCTCTCTCTCTCTCTCTCTCTCTCTCTCTCTCTCTCCACTCACACACGCACTCGGGAGCCCAAGCCAACAGTCCTTCCCCTTGCAGCGCCAAACACCGACTAAACATCTGATGCTAGGCGACTCGGCCTTGGCTTAAGAACAGGTGGGGTGAGGGAGGAGGTGGACAGGGTAAGGGGAATGAGGGGGGGACAGGGTACGGGGAATGGCATGAACAACTACACGGATGAGGGTGAGGAGGGGAAGTGGAGGAAGATGAAGGGAGAGGGGAGAGGGAGGAAAGGAGAGAAGGGAGAATGGATGGATTAAAGGGAGGAGAAAAAGGGAGAGGAGGGTGGGTTCGCTGGCTACAATCTATGTATCACTCATAATCGAAACACACACACACACACGACTAGCGGGATGAATACACGTGACGCAGTAAATTACCTTTAGGTGTTCCCTCCCTAAACCTTCCTCCCCTCCTTTCCCCTCGTCTCCCCTCGTTTCATGCTTCAAGGTGCGGCCATTCGCGTTAGGTGAAGGCGGACATTATAGACACCAAAGGGAGGGGAAAGGGGGAGAAAGAGAGGGGAAGGGAGGGGAAAGGAGGTAGGGGAAGGGAAGAGAAAGGAGAGAGGGGAAGGGGATGACTGCACTCCCCTTATTCCCTCACTCACTTCCCCTCTCTCTTTTTCTTGCTACACATGACTACCAGAGAATTATTAGTATTACAGAAAAGGGTGGTATACTGATTCTCTCTCTCTCTCTCTCTCTCTCTCTCTCTCTCTCTCTCTCTCTCTCTCTCTCTCTCTCTCTCTCTCTCTCTCTCTCTCTCTCTCTCTCTCTCTACCAAGACATTAAGTCTATTACCACTTCAGTTAACTTATTCAAAACTAAAATAAAGGCTTCTATATTTAGTAACTATGAATTATGAAGATGGACATTATTATGTAAGTTTTTGTTGTATTATATGTATCATAGACTCCTATACCTATGTACAGGAGTCTATATATGTATGTATGTGTAAATTATGTATGTATGTATGCACTGTAGTATGTGAAGGTGTATGTATTTATGCATGTGCATATGTATGTGCATGAGTGAGCATGTGTTTCTATATTTGTAATTTTCATATGTTTGTAAGAATACGTTTATGTATATATGAACATATGTTTTTTTTTTTATGTCTATGTATGTGTTACATCTGCAAGCATATGTAGTATATACGTATATTTTGTGTGTATATATGTATGTATATGTATATGTGTGTATGTTTGTGTATGTATATGTATGTGTATGTATGTGTTTTATGTATGTATATGTGTATGTATGTGCATATGTATGTGTGTATGTGTATGTATATGTATACGTATGTAAGTATGTGTGTATATATGTATATGTGTATATGTATGTATATGTGTATGTCTATGTATATGTATATGTATGTGTATGTGTATATGTGTGTATATGTGTATATATGTATGTATATGGATGTGTATGTATATGTACGTATATGTGTGTATGTATGTATATGTATATGTGTGTATATGTGTATATGTATGTATGTATAGGTGTGTATGTATGTATGTATGTATGTATGTATGTATGTATATGTATGTGTATATGCATTGTATGTATGAAGTACTTTGATTTGTGTCTACGCTTATATTGTATGTGTATGTATGTAAAATATGCATGTACGTATGTATGTATGTGTGTATGTAGGTATGTTCATGTGTGTATGCAGGTATATGTATGTATAAATGTAATGTATATATGTGTTTGTACGTATGTGTGTATGCATGTATGTATGTATGTATGGATGGATGGATGTACG
>JAXIVD010011621.1:2500-5000 GCA_036785275.1 Cancer borealis
GTCCCTTCACATCATAAATCTTCATTGCCGTTCCTGTTTTTTTATCTCCTGTTTACTATAGCGAGATGTAACATAGAAAACGATAACATAACATAACATAACACAACATAACATAGCATAGCATAGCGTAACATACATGAACCTAACACTAATATAACGACTTTGTATAACGTAACAAACTCATATCACAGATCATCACTATAGCGTCACATAACTCATTACGTAACAACTGAACAGAACACAACATGGACACTATAACCATGACACCACAACGGGGGGCGGGGGTTGGGGGGTTGGGGGGGAGCAGTACACCATGACCAGCACCACATCAAAGAGTATATCATCATATAGAACATTGTGATGCGACCAGAACAACGATGCGTAACACACCCTTCTACCTGCCACAATAACACACCTCAACGCACACCACCGCGGGACACACACACACACACAGACACACACACACACACACACACACACACACACACACACACACACACACACACACACACCATCATACGCGGCCCCTCGGGAACCTACGTACACACACCACGTCATCACATTACATAAAGAAACAACAGAAACAATATACACAAAATATGTTCTCTCACATAAATGCTCTCTATTCCATATCCTGTTCCATCCTCCCATTCCTTCCACTACTTTTCCATTTTCTATTTCCTACTTTCCCCTCCCCTCCTCCCCTCTATTTCTCCTTCCCACACAATACAATGTAATACAATACTGTTATCTCAGCATGTATAAAGCGTATTACATCATACATAAAGCAAGGCAATATACACTAAGAATACAACGCATACACTGGACACAAATACAGTCACACTCAAGGGAATACAGTAGCACAAAGCAACACAGGATAGTAATACAACATGACACAACACAAAAACAAGGTGTGACCTCACTTGACTCGTGACCTTTTGTAATAGTTCAGGTGTTAGGTCGACAAACCTGACCTTCCCGGGGCACTCCAGCTGATTGGGTGATCTTTTCTCCGGCGCCTTCTTCTGCCTGGGTGTAATGTGTGTGTTGATAATGTAATGTAAGTGTGGTCTTGGTGCTGGTAATGGGAGTGGTGGTAGTGTGGTGGTGGTGGGGTGTTGTGGTGGTGGGGTGTTGTGGTGATGTGGTGTTTTGGTGTTGTGTTGGTGGTGTGGTGTTGTGTTGTTGTGGTGGTGGTGTGGTGGTGTTGATGTGGTGGTGGTGGTGGTGGTGACTTTAGTATAATGGTAATATTGTTATTATTTCATATGTTCAACTTTTTTCACAATTTGTGTTCATATCGTCTAGTGTGGTTTACAAGAAGTAGTTATTAAAGTCTAACCTCACTTATTTAGTCTATGAGTAAATCACTAAATTAAGTCAATCACTCAGTCAGTCTCTCAGTCAACCTTTTTCAAACCAGTCTTTCATCATTTCAAGTCCGTCAATCAGTCCGTCAATCAGTCAGTCAGTCAGTCAGTCATCAGTCACACATCTAAGGCAGTCAATCAATCAGGCAGTGTTCCTAGTAATCAATCAATCAGTTGGTCAATAGTTTTTTTGTTCAGCAGCTCAACATTACAATTTAATTACCACCTGCACTGGTTAATTAATCAAACACTGCCCGATGCTACCTAACACCCCACGTCCTGCCTACCTTGTAATCACTACCACCTGCAATTACTGACACGTAGACTGAGGTGATTCTTATTTTTACACACTCAGGTACATTGCAACTCCCCATTGACACACACAGAACAAGGGGAGACGTACAGAGAAATGAGAGAGAGTTGATGAAAGGGAAGGAGAGGGAGAAGGTGATGAAAAACGATATAGGAAGGTACAGACTAACCTGTTTTCCCTCGGGTGACAGTAAGATAAGGGAGATGAATGAAGAGAAGGGAGGACATTGTAGAGGGAAGGAGAGACGAAAAGGATGATAAGAAAGGGGAAGGAAAAAGGCGTGAGGGGAGAAAGGTTGCAATTTACCCTTTTTCTCCCTCAATGGCACCCCCGTTCCCCTCTTTGTGGTATAGGACGCGTAACTTAAGGGAGAATTTCAGGGTGTGTTCATCTCCCTCCCTCATCAACGGGTCTCAAGTTTCTCCTTATTGCTCGGAAAATAAGTTAGTGACCCTCTAATGCTCTTACGTTTTCTTTAATGGGTGCGATTTCATCCTGATTCGCGGTCGTGGTGGTGATAGTGGTGGTGACAGTGGTGGTGGTGGTGGTGAGGGAGATGGTGGTGAGGAAGTGTGCTTGTGGCTCGGATGTGGTTGTCGTTGTATGTGTACGTGTGTGTGTGTGTGTGTGTGTGTGTGTGTGTGTGTGTGTGTGTGTGTGTGTGTGTGTGTGTGTGTGTGAGGGTTTAAAAGTGTAACATATGTGGGTTCTTCACTGCCATCTCCTCTCGTCTCAACGCAGGAGCGAAAACTTGCTAGCTGGGAATCACTCACAAAAAATCGATGAGCTTGAGATGGGGTAAAGGATGCAAGAAGTC
>JAXIVD010011622.1:0-10995 GCA_036785275.1 Cancer borealis
CTACATGTCGTGTCTTATATCTTTTATTTTTTTCCTATAACTGTCATTCATTGCCGGGTAACTTCACCCTTCTTTTTTTTTTTGTACCTAACACATGTATTTTTTATCCACATTCTACTGTCATTCACTACTGAGTAAGTAAACCATTTCTTTTTATTAACCTATTAAGTGTCTTTTATCCATCTTGTATTGATATTCACTACTGGTTAAGCTCGCAATTTCTATCAAGTGTTTTTTTTTCTCTCCTATTACTGCTATTCACTGTTATGCATTGCTATTCACTGTTATTCACTGTTATTCACTCTTATTCACTGTTAATCACTGTTTAATAAGTGTCTCTCCATCATAGTACACGTAGCTCTACTTCTAAAAAAATATGTCTTTAATTGCTCAACTTTTACCTTGTTTTTACCCCCAAGGATCATATCACATAACAAATAACTTGTCTAAAACACCTGCCCCCTTCACCCCCTCCCCCCCTTCACCCCCTGGCACACCCTTCACCCCCTGGCACACCCTTCACCCCCTGACATCCTTCACCCCCTAGCACACCCTTCACCCCCCTGACATCCTTCACCCCCTGGCACCCCCTAGAGGCCAGACTATCCCATTTACATGAATCAATTTCTTCCTCCGCTGTGTGATGGGGAGAATAAAATTGGAGGGAGGGGTTGAGGGGGAAAGGAGTACATGGGTTAAGGGAAAGGGGGTGGAAGGGAGGGAGGGAAGGAGGGTGGCAAGAGGGACTAATTAACCTGAGATGCATAACAGGTAGATTGCAGTTAATGATGACAAGCGTCCCCGCCTCTGAGACTCGCCTTGATGGAGTATATAGTTGGAGGATTAATTAAAACACACATTTTCACCCGCAAGCCAAAAAAAAAAAGGAGGAGGAGGAGGAGGAGGAGGAGGTGGACGTAGGAGTAGTAGTTGAAATAGGAGTAGTAGGAGTAGGAGTAGTAGGAGTAGGAATAAAAAGGAATAGAGTAGTAAGTGGTGGAGTATAAAAAATTAAATTGATCTTAGAACACGGAAAAAAAGGAGAAGGATAAGGAAGAAGCAGGAACAGAAGGAGACATAGGAGTAGGACTAGTAGGAGTAGAAGGGAATAGAGTAGTGAGTGGGTGGTGGAGTATGAGGAAAAGGAAGAGGAGAGGGGGCAGCTTAGAACACTCTCAAACCCACGGCCCATGACTATCGGTGCCCACAATCTGATTGATGGTTTCTTGATGGGGTGGATAAGAAGATCCAACCGATACCTCAATGGTTGTGTCGTGCTCTGAGCGTCTTCGTGAGCACACTAGATGGGGGAGTGATGGGTGTGATGGGGTGTGATGGGGTGGGAGGAAAGGGGAGTGGTTCTAAGCGGGGGTGAAAATTGGTGGGAGGGTTGAACCGGGGTGATGAAGAGGAATGAGGGGAAGAAGAGCAGAATATTTGGAGAGAGAGAGAGAGAGAGAGAGAGAGAGAGAGAGAGAGAGAGAGAGAGAGAGAGAGAGAGAGAGAGAGAGAGAGAGAGAGAGAGAGAGAGAGAGAGAGAGAGAGAGAGAGAGAGAGAGAGAGAGAGAGAGAGAGAGAGAGAGAGAGAGAGAGAGAGAGAGAGAGAGAGAGAGAGAGAGTCGGAGAAATCAAAAGAAGAGAGGAGAAGCAGCGTGAAAGAGAGATTAAGAGTAAATATGCAAGAAAGGAGAGAAGAAGGGAAAAGGAGGAGGAGGAGGAAGAGGAGGAGGAGGAGGAGGAGGAGGAGGAGGAGGAGGAGGAGGAGGAGGGATGGATCAATAACACCGCACGGGAAAAACAGAAAAACACAGAAAGAGGGTGAAATAGAGAGAAAAAGAAGATAAAAGAAGAACACAAAGAGATGAAAAAAAAAGCCAAAAAATACACATGTTAAAGGAAATAATCAGAGACAATTATGTAAATACCCAAGAAGAAGAAGAAGAAGAAGAGGAAGAAGAAGAAGAAGAAGAAGAAGAGGAGGAAAGGGAAGTAGAAAATAAACAAGATAGATACAAGAGAGAATGAAAAAAAAAAAAAGAAGAGAGCAAGAAGGGACTCCGTACAATACCTAACAACGATAACGTCTTCACTTGCGTTTATAGAGTAATTACAACCCGTAACCGAACCTCTACTTACCATACCCTACCCTACCCTCCGGCCCGGCCACCACCCTTACTCTCACTCCCCTTATACGGACATCTATCCTCGCTTATCCGAGCTATCCGTTAACCGTATTCGGATGACAGACAATACGTTCATAACTTTCTCGCCCACACCATTGAAGGGGCGACCGTAATTTAGATCCGATCTCCGGTGTGGCCGACATTGCGTGTGTTCGGATACGTTCACTTGCCTTGCAGTGGGTGGTTTGATAAGGTTTATATGTTTGGGCGGTTCAGTGGGTGGGCGTGTTGGTGTTCCGTTAGTGTTGGTTTATCTGGTTCTACTGGGGACGTTGAGGACAGTTGAAGTTTGGGACATGTTAAGAATTTCCTGTTTTGTACGTGAATAAATTTTCCTGTTTGTTATATTTTCCTGTTTGTTATTTTAATATATATTTCCTGTTTGTTATGTGATTTTATGTTCCTGTTTTTTTTGTGATTTTATTTTCCTGTTTTTTTTGTGATTTTATTTTTCTGTTTTTTTTGTGATTTTATTTTCCTGTTTTTTTGTGATTTTATTTTCCTGTTTTTTTTGTGATTTTATTTTCCTGTTTGTTATGTGATTTTTTTTTTCCTCTTTGTTACGTGATTTTATTTTCTTCTTTGTTACGTGATTTTATTTTCCTGTTTGTTACATGATTTTATTTTCCTGTTTGTTACGTGATTTTATTTTCCTGTTTGTTACGTGATTTTTTTTTCCTGTTTGTTACGTGATTTTATTTTCCTCTTTGTTACGTCACTATATTTTCCTGTTTGTTACGTGAATATATTTTCCTGTTTTTTATGTGATTATATTTACAATTTCGAAGTGTTTTTTTATTTTATGTAACAATATTAATTTTTATTCTTTGTTTTTTGGGGGGTTTTAAAATTTCTGAAAACATGAAGAAAAAAAAAAACTAGACGGAAAAGAAAGATTACAACACCATAAATCAAATAAAAAAATAATAGACAAATAACAAACAGCAAAATAAATATACAACCACACCTCTAAATCTCACCTTGTGTTGAAATCAGAAACAAAACCTTCACACAACACAACACAACACAACACCTCACCTGACGGAATAAATTAAACGAGACAGGTAGGAAGGATGAGTGAGTCTTGAGTGACAGCTCCTGACCACACCTGCGGCACCTTCACAGTTTATTGATGTGGTAAAGAACAAGTACAGTACAAGGTGTGGCAGGGGCTGTGGTGGAGGAGGAGGAGGAGGAGGAGGAGGAGGAGGAGGAGGTCAGGTGAGGAGGATGCGATAAGAACAACCACCACCCACACACACACACACACACACACACACACACACACACACACACACACACACACACACACACACACACACACACACACACACACACACACACACACACACACACACACACACCCTCCAACGCGGTGAAACTTTGACCTTATTTATACATTCTTGACCTGATACATGATGAGGCTGATCCGGGGTGTTGTGAAAGGTCAATTTGATCAAACGTTTTCTCACACACGTAAATAGATGGACAAGGTTAATTTTGGGCGTGATAAGGCGTGGCAGACTTTCGTTAGTGAGGCTGATAAAGTTTTTTTGTTTGCGTAATAGACTTACAACATAATCTCTCCGTTGAATCAAAAAAAAATTCACCATTCTCACACACTTAATCGATTCAGTGAACATTCATAATAAAAAAACATATAAATCAATAGTTTAAAAGAGAAAACATACACTGAACAGAATGAAAAGCAAACTGACTGACTCCTAACCTAACGTGATTCCATGTAAACCATAATAACCGACGATAAACAAGAGGCATTACATCCAAATTAACGTGTAAAGACCCACCAAAAAACAGATAACCTCACCTTAACATACCTGACGTGAATCCGGTTTGAGGAGGCGAGAGGAACACAAGCAGACTGAGCTGAAACACCATATTGGGAAGGTTATCTTGTTATCTATCAAGGGTTATCCAGTGAGAGAGAGAGAAAGAGAGAGAGAGAGAGAGAGAGAAAAAAAAAAAAGAGAGAGAGAGAGAGGGAATACCTTAATTTGAATCGGTATCTTCTTTATTCATACTAATAAAAAAAAGACGTGAAATCAAAGACGAATGGAGAAGAAAATATTAATCGCCTCAAGATAATATAAATAAATTAAATCCATGTACTTTTGTCTCTTTCTCTTCATGTTCTTGGTGGTTTTGTTCTGGTTTCTTTATCAATGTTTCTCACTTTCTTGCTTTGCTTTGTAATTTGACACGTATTGCTATCAGTGTTATTTCCGCTGCTCACTCATAAAAAAAGCTAGCTCTCACGGAAGAAAGTAGAAGAGAGAAAGAGAGAGAGAGAGAGAGAGAGAGAGAGAGAGAGAGAGTGAGAGAGAGAAAGGAAGAAGAAAAAAGAGAAGAAAAGAACAGGAGTGATGATGATTTACTCTCTATAAATAAATAAAAAAAATACAAGAAGAAACGAAAAATAATTACAAAAAAGTATAATGTATTCATGTATTTCAACAAGACCATTTTTTTTTTCAATGACAACTATGAAAAAACAGAAAAAAAACGCAATAACCTTCATCATTAACATCCTCTTCAGTTTAGTTGCTTATTTATCTTTTTTTTCCCTCACTCTCATCTCCCTTTTTAACCATCCTTCTGTTTAAGTTATTTTATTCATACTTTTCACTCTACTGTTGTGACTGCCAATGGGGCGTGTTAGTCTAGCTCTCAAGGCAGATGCTCGTGTGTGTGTGTGTGTGTGTGTGTGTGTGTGTCTGTGGGTGTGGGTGTGGGTGTGGGTGTGGGTGTGGGTGTGGGTGGGCGTGGGGTGTGAAGGGTCGTAAGTTTAAGTATTTGTTTTCATAGAGACGAAAAAAAGATATGCACGATCGACACTTACTCTCTCTTAACCTTCTTGCACTTATCACTTGTCTGCCTCTTCCTCATTTTCTTTTTATTCCCCTCCTCCTCTCCTCCTCCTCCTCCTCCTTCTCCTCCTCCTCTTTTCTCTCCTTATCCTCCTTCTCTTCCTTCTTCTGTTTTTTATATCGCCTTTTTTAGTATAGTACTCCTTCTCCTCTTCTAATTTTTTTCCTTAACCTCCTCTCTTCTTTTTCACCTCTCTTGCCTCTTCTCCTCTTCTTCCTCCTCCTTTTGCTATTCCTCGTGTCCTTGTTTTCTTTCATATTTTTTTTTTTTTTGTATATTCCTTGTCAGCTTATCTGTTATATTAATTGTATTTGCTTAAGGCAGTCTTTCTCAAATTTCTTTTTACGTCTAGTCCTTCTCTCTTTCTTTCTTGCTTTATTCTCTTCTTACACTTACCATATTTTTCCGCCTCACGCCTCATTCTTAACCTCTTCTTTCTTTTGTTTCTTCTGACTTCCTTGTGGTTCCAAATTAGCTTCATCTATATATGTTTCTCTCCTTTTTATCCATATTATATCGAGGTGTAAACAAATTAACTACTAAATCTAATGTTTATGTATATGTGTAATTATAATTGTTGGTTTTGACATGTTTACTTAACGATGTGTTCGTTTTCTGTTGCTTTTCGTTATTTTATGACGTAATTGCCGCTCCTAGTTATTTAATTCAAGGGTAAGAGAGAATGTATCAATTAACTTTCCTTCTTGTATGTATGTATGTATGTATGTATGTATGTGTGTATGTGTGTGTGGTCACGTACAGCCACCACCCCCACCACTACCACCACCACCTCCCTTGATCCTCCTTTATATATTTATTTATTTATTTATTTCCTGCACGTCCATCTGTCTGTCTGCCAACATTATTAGTCTTGTCCAGTTACTGCTTTCCTATTGTTACGTAACCACATCTTTTCTTTCCTCAAGTCATCCTTATTAATTTGATTTCATACTTCTTTCCTTACTAATATATAATTATAGCTCAACATTTTTTTTATTTTGTATATTATATTTTTTTTGTGTGTGTCTGTTTGTGTGTGTGTATGTGTGTTCGTTTATCCGGCCTCCGTATGATCGATCCGGTATGTCTCAAAGGAGCATTAAAGTGTTCACGTTACCGGATCGAATTCCATAAAAAGTCGATTTCTCCGCCGCTGCTGAGGAATTTTCTCTCTTTTTCTTTTCCTTTTATCTTCCTGTTGCTTCTTCCCTTCCCTCCAGAATATAAGAAGAAAAATAAGGAAGAAAGAAATTAAAGAATCAGAAGTTAAAAAAATAAATGAATAACGGTATTTTTTCTTCGTGTTGCTGTTTTTAAAGTTGATTTTTTTTACCCATAAATATATATTTTTTTAATTTGTTATATTCAATCCTTTATAATATTTTTGTCTCTTCTCTTTTTCTTTTCTTCATGCATTTTTTTTTCTTAATGAATTTGTTTCGACGCCAAGCAATTGGTGCCTAACGGATGCCTGTTAATTAACGATGTATTGTAAGAGTTGTCAAAACGCATTGTTATCGGATAAGGACCATTAGAGAGAGAGAGAGAGAGAGAGAGAGAGAGAGAGAGAGAGAGAGAGAGAGAGAGAGAGAGAGAGAGAGAGAGAGAGAGAGAGAGACAGACAGAGACAGAGAGAGAGAGAGAGAGAGAGAGAGAGAGAGAGAGAGAGAGAGAGAGAGAGAGTCGTACCCTAATTGACTGGACGATTGACGGTCATAAAGTGTGAGTGTGTTGCTTTCCACACACACACACACACACACACACACACACACACACACACACACACACACACACACACACACACACACACACACACACAGGTGGTCATGTAGGTCACAGTAACAGGTTCTGGAGGTCAGGTGAGGTCACACTGGGAAGCCACGCGTTGCCTAGAGGAATTAAAAATAAAATAATGAAATTGATAATAATAATAATAATAATAATAATAATAATAATAATAATAATAATAATAATAATAATAAATCAATGTCTCCCATAAAAAACAATAATTAAATTCGTTGCAAGTTACGTTGTTAGCTTATAAAAGTAATTGTCGTTTCTTTTTTATTATCTAAGGTCTTGTCGATACAACAGATAGAGGAACATCGAGGTGTGTGTGTGTGTGTGTGTGTGTGTGTGTGTGTGTGTGTGTGTGTGTGTGTGTGTGTGTGTGTGTGCGTGTGCGTGTGTGTGTACGTGTGTGTGTTGACCACAAGCGAGGGTAATAAACCAAGTTGTGATCTTAATTATTGTCTCTCATCGTGATTTATTGAGACACACTGATTGGTGACGCTAATTACAAACGTGATAATAATGATAGTGCTTATTTTATTATTTATCATTATTATTATCATCATTATCATTATTATTACTTATTGTCCTTTCCATCGTATATTTGGTAGCGTATAAGTAAGTTTAAGAAGGACACTAAGGAAAGGAGGACTGTGTTAGGTATATAGATGTTAATTACCTCTTAGCAATGCCTGGAAGAGACTTGTGTGTATGTCTCAATCACTGGTGAGAGGAATAAAGTAAGACTGGAACTCGAACCCAGGCCTAAGAAGTATAAAAGAGAGGACTTAGTGTTGCGCCATAGACTCCATGTAGTGTTAATGCTGCTCTTTT
Source organism: Cancer borealis (assembly GCA_036785275.1). Taxonomy (NCBI): domain Eukaryota; kingdom Metazoa; phylum Arthropoda; class Malacostraca; order Decapoda; family Cancridae; genus Cancer; species Cancer borealis. The sequence goes on from JAXIVD010011622.1 coordinate 7,698, forward strand.
TTTCTCTCTCCATTGTTTTTCTTCTACTTTCCACTATGTAGCTGTGGCATTAAACGTGACACCTGCGCTACGAGGCCAGGTGTGAGGCAGAGTAAATGGTAGTGAGATTCATGTGTGTTTCTTATTTTAGAGAGAGAAAGAGAGTAGTATATTTTTTTTCTCACATCCAATTAAAAGTCACTGGTAAGGCTGTAAGTTTTTTTTTTTTTTTTTTGGTCTTCTATTCATTTCACTACCACCTGTGTATCTACTTACCTACCTACCTACCATATATTATTTTCTTTTATTATATTACTTTTCAAGAGAGTGCTGGGTGGATGGATGCCTGCCCATTCCCTACTCACTACAGTCTAAACACACACACACACACACACACACACACACACACACACACACACACACACACACACACACACACACACACACACACACACACACACACACACACACACACACACACACACACACACACACACACACACACACACACACACACACACACACACACACACACACACAAAACCACACACCTGTCACGATATGCTTTTCAGACCGAATTGTGGATTTATTATTTGAGTGATCACCTGCATAGGACAAACAACCTTTAGTAGGGATGACCACAGCTTGAAAGGGGATCAGACTCTCCTTGGCAGGCTAGTGTGATACTCCTCCTTGCAGTGACTGTGGGTGTTATTTATCCCCGTGATGCCTCCTCCTTGAAGAGCTATCAGGGCTACTTCAGTTCCCTTGCAAGTAATGGCACAGTAGAGATAAATCTGTTTTCACTGTACTGTGTTGCAGGTGACGGTGCTAAGGGGGTAAAGGGGGTGAGGGCGTGGTAGCTGTGGTGGTGGTGGTGATGATGGTGGTGGTGGTGGTGGTGGTGGTGGGTGGTGGTGATGGTAGTGGTGGTGGTGTGAAAACAGTTACCTTGTTAGTGATAAGCAAGTGATATTTACCTAGTGTTGTCTCGGTATAAATTGCCTCGCCACACACGGCTATCACCTGGACTCACCTGTGGCCATAATAATTACTCACGTCTCATTCCGAATGGTTCTCACTGGAATGATTAGGTGCTGTTTCTGCTGCTGCTGCTGCTGCTGCTGTTGGGCCAGGAATTTTGACAGCTGGCTCTACTAGTAACGTCTCGCTATAGATAAGCATTTAATAGGTCAATATAGTAAATACAAAAAGATGTATTAGTTAAGAAAATGTATTTATTCATTAACGTTTCTAATGACTGAGTTGGGGACACTTAAGGAACACCTGCTTATCTAGAAAAGTATATGTAAAATAGATTATAATGAATCTATTTTACATATAGATAGATAAGAATAAATATATATATATATATATATATATATATATATATATATATATATATATATATATATATATATATATAATAGAAAATACATGTAATTACTAACCCAAGGAAATATATAAAGTGTATGTGTGTGTGTGTGCGTGTGTGTGTATGTGTGTGTGTGTGTGTGTGTGTGTGCGTGTGCGTGTGCGTGTGTGGATGGATGGATAGATGGATGAATGGATGAACGTTGCACAGAGGGTGTACTTACAAAGAAGGGGAAGAAGGGGAAGGAACACATTAAGGAAGACTGCAAGAAGGAAGGAAGGAAGGAGGGAAGGAAGGAAGGAAGGATTATGTTATGAGCTGAAGGAGAAACATATTGCAAGGAGGAGGCGAAGGTCATACAGAAGGGAACACATGATGGTATAGTGTTATGGTGAAGGGTGTGTGTGTGTGTATGTGTGTGTGTGTGTGTGTGTGTGTGTGTGTGTGTGTGTGTGTGTGTGTGTGTGTGTCCTATAATCCCAACGCTGCCACCACCTGTTCAAATAGTCGTAATTACATTTTCCGCAGTAATTGCTCCAATAATTCTCCTTCTGAAAGCGAGTTGATAGCACGTCAATAGAGATAGAAAGAGAGAGAGAGAGAGAGAGAGAGAGAGAGAGAGAGAGAGAGAGAGAGAGAGAGAGAGAGAGAGAGAGAGAGAGAGAGAGAGAGAGAGAGAGAGAGAGAGAGAGACTATCAGACGTACAGAAACAGCTGGAAAGGGCACTGGAAAGACAGATAAGACAGAGTATGTGTGTGTGTGTGTGTGTGTGTGTGTGTGTGTGTGTGTGTGTGTGTGTGTGTGTGTGTACGGGAGGAATCGACCAGGCATGGATTTACCTCTAATTGCCCATGACTCGATAAACACAGAAGGCAACAGCACCCCACCTCCTGAACCCCTCTTCCTCCCCTCTCCCTCCCCTCCCTCCCCTTCCCTCCATCCCCTTCCCTCCCTCCCTCCCCCTTCCTCCCCTTCCTATCCTGCCCTTTCCCCAACACACACAGGACTTACTATACCACTTTATACTCAACACAAACTTTGCATTCCGGATCAAACAGACACACTCCACCTAACCGAATCCGAATTTTAACGTAGACAAAACCTGCAGCTGTCTATAAGCAAAGCATATGTAGATTATAAGACTTTTTTTTCTCTCCTAACTCTTTTTTTTCTCTCTTTCTATCTCTCTCTCAGTCGTGCATTTGTTAACAAGAGTCGAGCGTAATGAGTTTTTACTAATAGGAGTAACTGTCTATATATTCGTCTCTTTTCCTTTGGGTCTGGTCTGGTTGCTTAACGCTTGGATGGACGCGGTGAATAGTGGACTGAAATGAAGAGGCTGAGTTTACGTAATAAGATTTGGTGATTATTAATGAAATGGAAGGGAAGGGGACGGGGGCAAGGGAGGGAAAGGGTAGGGAAGGGGAAGGGGAAGAGGGATGGAAAAGGAAGGGAGGGGAAAGGGAAGGGGAGGGTGATCACGTGTGACTGAACATGAACAAATATACACGGAAAGATATTTATTTATTTATTTATTTATTTATTTATTTATTTATTCATTTATTTATTCATTTATTTATTCGTAGTCGTATACCATTTGAGGGTAAGAAAAAATATAACAAATTAAATGGGAAAAATATGTGTAAATTCTAAGGAAGGAATTTTGATCTATAAAAAAAAGTTGATAAAAAAGAAAAGAAAGTGATCAATATAAAAACAAGTGTAATTATCGAGGTAACACCGTGTATGCCAAGAACAGGAGGAGGAGGAGGAGGAGGGATATGAACCATTAATGGGGTTGACTTTGCTAGCCATTTTATTGCATATTTGCTAGACATGCAATATCTCTCCTTTTTTTTTCTCTCTCTCTCTCTGTGTATGTGTGTGTGTGTGTGTGTGTGTGTGTGTGTGTGTGTGTGTGTGTGTGTGTGTGTGTGTGTAAC
>JAXIVD010011624.1:0-10991 GCA_036785275.1 Cancer borealis
CTCCCTCCCTCTCTCCCTCCCCCTCTCCCTCCCTCCCTCCATCCCTCCCTCCCTCGTTCTCTCGTTCTCTTGCTCTCTCTCTCTCTCTCTCTCTCTCTCTCTCTCTCTCTCTCTCTCTCTCTCTCTCTCTCTCTCTCTCTCTCTCTCTCTCTCTCTCTCTCTTTCTCTCCCCACCCCTCGCCCTTGTACGTCTGACCAATGGGGTGAGAGATTGGAGTTGAAGCCATCCAATCAGAATCCAACATTTGTCTCCTCGTGCAAGGTACAAAATGTTGCAGTTTTAACTACCATCATATTCTCACCACCTCAGGTTATCTAGCTGTAAGAAGTCGGTAAGATAAAATAAAACAATGAATATAAACAGTGAAGTGATCAGTGGTGTTGTAGTGATTGAAAACCCGGAGGACAAGACCGAGAAGTCTTGCGGCTGCTGGTCTGCCTTCCGGCGGCTCTTCAGGAAGAAGCAGAAGACAGACAAGCAGAACAGTTTGTCTATCGAGGACAAGCCCAAGAAGTGTTGTGGCTGCTGTTCTGCCTTCAGGCGTCTCTTCAGGAAGAAGGCAGACAAACGGAACAGTCTGTCTATCAATGATGTGGAAGAAAACAAGGTTAAAGAAGAACAAGAAACAGAAGAAGTCATAGAAGTTATCCAAGAATCATCATTAGAAGAGGAAGCAGTTATAGAAGAAAACGTGGAAAAAGACATGGTAAAGGATGAAGAAATGGAAGCCAAGGAAGACGCCATCGAGGAGCGTGTGGAGGAGGCAGTGTTGTCCTTGACACCCTCGCAGGACACACAGGTCAAGGACGCTGTCACGGAGGATGTTGCAGAGCTGGAGGACGGAAAGAAGAAAGGAAACACGAAGAACCAACTGGCCAAACCGAACGTAGGTCTGTTGGATGGTGTGATGCACGTGTGTGGCGAGGAGCCTCACTCTCCCACGGAGGGCTGGGCCGTGGTCACCAGCAGGGACAGACGGCGGAAGGAACAGAAGTTGCTGCCTCCCGCACCCAAGGAGAGCGTGAGTGTAGCGAAGGACACCTTGCAGCAGAAGGCCACGCTTCCTGCACCCAACAAGGTGGCGCTTCCTCCACGGAAGAACACTCGGCGTGCCAAGAAGGCTGCGCAGCCCAGTGTTCGAGACTCGTGGAAGGAGGAAGTGTTGGATACCACGCTGCCCGTGGTGCCTCACATGCGGCGGTGCATCGTGGGGCCGCGCGGCGCGACACTCCAACAAGTGCACCAAGAGTTTGCTGGTGTGCGGGTGATGGTACCGCCGCCACTGGACGCGGTGACGGCCACCGTCAGGGTGCGGGGACCTCCTCGGCAGGTTAGCGGTGCCTTGTTGCGCCTCAAGGCCCTACTGCACGAAGGGGAGCTGATCGAGGCTCAGCTGGCAGTAACGCCACGGCAGCGGCGCCACGTGGTGGGCCCCGCCGGCGCCACCCTCAAGAAACTCCAGCAGGAGTTCCCTGACGTGGCCGTGATGGTGCCTCCCCAGAAGGACCGACAGTCCTGCACCGTGAGGCTCAAGGGTCCCCGCCGCCAGGTGACAGGAGCCCAGGCAGCCCTCAACACCTGTCTGCAGGCCGCCACCACCACCCAATGCCACGCCCACACCCACGCCCACCGACCCGCCTGTACACCCACCCACATGTCATAAATCTACAATACCTAACTCATCCAGCATGTCATGACTCCAGTCATAATAATTGTGTCATATCTTTAAAATAAAATTTAAAAGTATTGAATATTGAATTGTAATAATATTGTAACACTTGTGATAACATCATCTTTATAGGTTATTGTATGTAATGTAACATTGTAATGTACACTGTATATATCACAATGATTCACCTGTAACTGTCACAATGATTCTTAATGTAATAAACTATTCAAACACATTCAACTCTATGGACATAACCTTATCTTATTGATCATTATTATATTGTGTATATATATATATATATATATATATATATATATATATATATATATATATATATATATATATATATATATATTGTTACGGTCACATCGTAACGGACACGGTTCTTATGCCCTAGTGCCGGGTGTCCACTTATGAACAACCCAGTCACAACCACGTTACGAGCGTGTACGAACTGTAGTGCTGATGTTTATACGTCCTTTTAACCCACCAAAGAACAAGAAAAGTCGACTATCCCGTAGGACTAGTCACTCCGAGGGCCACACGCCGGTGGCTGGACAATAGGCTTTAAACAAGAAGTGCCTGGTTAAGGAACCTATGCACTCTTAGCCCCCAAACACAGCACCTACAGCCATCCCGTTAACGTTAAGAGGTCGCCAGTTCTTTTAACCTTCCAAAGAACAAGGAATCTCCCTTATGTAACCACCTTCTCCTCCTTACATTCTAAAGAGACTTACAGTGAGCACGAGATTACAGTGCCTAGACAAGGAGCTATCGCTCCAATCAGAATACCGCCCACAAGGTGTCTTTCCACCCACTTCTGGTTGAATAATAACTCCTCTCGACTCTAATAACACCCTGCAAAGTAGCCTCCCACGAGGGGACTCCGTACAGTGCGTTATATGAGTCGTAATTAATTAACACTAAGACGGGATTACTCCTCCTCTGTGTTATCGCACAAGAGGCCCCAGATGATAGGCTCTCTCTCTCTCAATGAGGACAACGAAGACAACGCCGAAAAAGGCAAACAACGCAGAACACGCCGACAACGCCGACAAAACGTAGACAACGCCGAAAACGCAGACAACGCCGAAAACGCAGACAACGCCGAAACTACTTCCCCGAGACTGAGCAGTCTGACAAAAATTCTAGGTGGAGTTCACCGCTAGCTAGGTGTTAATGATACTGTCACCACACTCGTCTCAGTGCTCTGGCTTGTAACCGTTTCCTCTACAGACAGGGCCCTGCTGTCTAGCTACACAAATATACCCCTTATCTAATAGGCCAATCAGATAACCCACTCCCTTAAATATGAGGAGGTTACAGGCAAAATAATGCCAATTTGTGGGGAGCTCAGAGCGCGAGGTGTTCTTGGTGACGGCTAGCGGCTAACTGACTCTCTCACGGCATCTCCTCAAGCTCCCATCTACCCAGACAGAGATGCCAAATCGCACCACCGGCGCGCCGTGTTTCTCACACACCGCGCCGCATCGACAAACATAGCCTAATCAGATGTTTTCTTTCACAAAATCACTACAGGCCATGGAGACGACGCAGGACAACAACAAACATACGAGAAGAAGCAGAAAGGAATTGTCTACAAGATAGAATACCTTGCAACACAAAGAAGAAAGAAGGAAAGTTAGGAAAATTAGGAGAACGAAGAGAAGATAAAACATTTAACAGGCCTCGCCTTAATACGCGCTGGCAACTCATCTCTCTCCCTCTGTCCTCCCGCCACGCCCGGCTACGTGACCCCACGCCACGCACTCTCCAACCAGCCGCGTGGGTCCCGCAACACCAAAGGCATAACACACAGACATGTCACGTAGACACGTCTCCAACACTTCCCGTTCTTTCTCGCCACATACTCTGCCTCCCCACTAACACAAAGAATGTAACTCTCTTCCATACCCAGCCGCACCCAGCTGACACAAAGCACACTCCCACGCACGTGGAAAGCACACACTATCCACAACACCCCGCATGCCTCTCCACTCCTTCTCCTCAGAGAAACTTCAATCTACGTCCACGGGGCCGAACTAACCTCTCCAGTCTACTGTCACTAGCCTAGCCCGTACCGAGTGTCATAGCCTCAGCGTGGCCTTCCTTACCAGCCCCTTAACATTCTTTCTTCTCCCTCTCAGGAAATCTTCATTCCTCTGTGGGGCTTGACTCTCGTCTTCCCCAGCCGATATTATGGTGACGGGCGGGGCCCGCAACACGCCCCCCCTTAAAGGAAAAATTTTGTAAGCCTCACAGACTTTCAAAATTTTTAAACAGCAAGAGTGATTCCCGGGTCCGCTACAAGCAGTCGGCCACCATCTTCTCTGCCCTCTCGGCCACGAAACAGGCCATCTCCCTGGCACGGTCCGTGAAAGGAACCTGCCACTCGTACTCTTACCAAGGACGCCTTTCCCACGGCCACGTCCTCTCCTACGACCAGTGGACTTCATAGACAGGAAGTCAAGAGGAAACCAAAACTTCTTGCACCCAGGATGTACTTCTTCTTCTCCCGCGGGGTTCGCATCTACCTTGGGGGCCTGCTCTGGTATTTCGGCAGAAGTGTCAGAGTGTTCCTTTGGGGTGGCGTTCAGCTGTTCTTCAATCTGGTCTTGGTTAGAGCCCGAGTCGAACTGAACAGGACTGTCACGCTTATCCCTGGGCTTCACCACGGTGGTAGCCACTTCACTCTGACAGTGAATCTTCTTCTTCTGCACTCCTCCCAGGTGCTGCAACCTCTCCCCACGCAGCACATCGCACTGCCCCCAGTGCTCTGCAGGAACCACCAGTTTCGAGCCCAGAACCTTGGTAGTCTCCTCCCCCAGTGCAAAGGTACCATACTTGGCCTTCTGGTCATAGGATCTTCTCCTCTTCTTTGGCGCGGCTCCAAGATGGTGCGGAGCCACTTCCAGCGCCTTCACCAGTCCTTCCTCAGTACATAACCCGTTCTTCAGGAATAACTCCGGGCGATCCGAGTGGGGAGCACACAAGGCGTCCCGTACTAAGTCCAACGGACCGCGCACTCGGTGCCCAAACACCAACTGATTCAGGATCCTGGTGGAAGAAGGATCCACAGCGGGAATAGGATACAGGGGTGCAACAGGAGGAGTCGAGTTGGGTTTGCCCACCATCTGACAGGTGTGACAACTCCTTAGCAACTCTGTAATCTCTCTGGCCATACCAGGCCACCAGAAATTGCCCCGCAGTCGGGCGAGAGTTTTGTGAACCCCTAGGTGTCCAGCCATAGGTCCCTCGTGTGCTAACAGCACCAGGGCCTCCCTCAAATCCTGGGGCAGTACCACCTGTAGAACATCACTCCCATCACTCTCCCTCGATCTGCGGTGTAACACCCTCTTCTGCAGCAGAAACTCCTCTATTCCCCTTATCTCCTTTCCCACCTTAGCAAAACAAGAGGCCAATTCTGGGTCCCCTTTCTGTCCCTTGATGAGCAAGGCCGGCTCAATACAAGTAAGGTTGGACGGGACCACAGGACCTGTCGGCAGGGGCGGTACCGACACTTCCCTGGTTCTGTCCCGGGGCCTGAGGCGTGGTGTGGACTCATCCACCACTTCCTCATCGGCCAAAATGGGTGGACCCTCCAGGTGGGCCTCACCCGTCAAACAGTCACCAGACAAGGGAACAGCCTGTTCCCTGTCTCCGGTACACTCCGCAGGAGTGGGAGTCTCCAACTGCCCCGCAGAGTTGGAAGTCTCCCCTCCCTCGGAGGTGACCCCCAACAAACTGTCTGACACACCAGACTGGGGCCCGGACTGAGTACCGAGACCCACAGCCTCACAACCAGGAAACACCACCGCTTGGGTGCTTCCTCCGAGGTGCCCCGCAGAGTGAGGAATGCCAACACAAGACTCCTCTGTCCTCAACACTCCTTCCTCACCTTCGGCGACAACCTCTGCCGAGTCAGGTGCTTCTATGGGTGGCTCTGCACTGCGGCAGTCAGCCCCCACACCTTGACTCACTGGAGAGCCCGGCTCTGGCTCATCCAGTTGACTAACACTGCTCTCGTTTGACGGTGACCCTGCTATGTCGCAGTCAGCCCCTAGAGTAGCAGCCGGTTCCACCCGTCTAGCCTGAGACTGGGTGACAACCCCAACAACCTCCTCCTCACTGCCCTCCAACACCAGTGACCCTGCCTCTTTGCAGTCGGCTCCAGGAGCGGCAGCTTCTTCCTCACCACTGTTCTCCTCTTCTGGTAGCCCTGCTCTGTCGCAGTCGGCCCCAGGAGCAACAGCCTGCATCACCCTCTCGGTCTGCGACCGGGTGACAACAGCAACAGGGTCGGGCACACTATGCCCCGACACCTCAGAAGCCTCACCTCCCGTAGGAGTGGGCACCCAAACTCTCCCTCCTGCTAGGTCATTCCCTAGCAGGAAATCAACACCTGCCACAGGCAGTTGTTCCGCCACTGCCACTTGAGCCGAAGTGGTGATCAGTGGACACGACAGCTTCACTTCAGCCGTCACAAACTTCTCGACAGCGTTGAGGCCCCTACACAACATTGCCTTTGAAGAAGTCACCTTAGTCCCGGTGACATTTCGGCATACGGACTGTTGTGCGCCAGTGTCTCGCAAGACAGTAACAGGATACTCGCTCCCGTCAATTTCGACAGTGCCCCCACACAGAAATGGGCGACACCAGTCCAGCTCCGAGTCAGCTGGAGTCACAGAAGCAACAACAGGGGGGGAAACAAGTGAAGACTCCTGAACCCCCTCCTCACAATCCAACACAGGCCCATGAAAAGCCTTCTTCCCTTCAGGAACATTAGGAGCGAGCAGCCTCTCCTCACGACCCTGGTCAGGCCACACCAGCAAGGCAACTGGTTTCTGGGGTGTCTTGGAGGGGCCCGCTGTCACAAATTTGGGACATTGAGATCGAAAATGCCCCTTGGCATGGCAGTTATAGCACGTAGGTTGGTTATCGTACTTTGGAGTACTAAAGGTCATCTTTCCTCCTGACCCTCCTTTTGGCCCTGAAGGGGCAGCGGGGGATTGAGACTTAACGAACCCGCTCTTATTGCCAAAGCCGTGACTTCGGGGAGGGGAACGTGGAGCACCAGAACCAGTACTACCACCGCCCCCTGGCCCTCGTGGTCCTCCCTCTTTGAATCCACCTCCAGCACGAGGCTCCGAACGATGGGCTAACACATGGTCGTCAGCCCAGGTGGCAGCCTCCTTTAGCGCCTTAAAACGCTTCTCCCTGAGGAGAAGCACCAGTTCCTTATCAGCAGCATTAATGAACTGCTCCATGACCATCAACTCCTCCAGGTCGCGGAGAGTATCCACTCCCTCACTCGTGATCCATCTCTTAAATGCCTGCTCTAAATGGCGGGCACACTCGAGGTAAGAATCTCCGGGTCTCTTTTTCCCACCTCTGAATCTTAGGCGATAGGCTTCGGGCCGCAGCTCGTAAGCCCGCAAGATGTCAGCCTTAAAATCCTCGTAACTTTCTAAATCTTCAACCGACATATTGTCGTATGCCTCCCATGCCCTGCCTTTCAGCTTATTGGCCACAAGGCCAACCCATCTTCCTTCTGGCCAACCAAACTCAGCCGCCTTCTTCTCAAACCTTCTAGACCATTCTGCAACCCTCTGCTCGTCAAAGTCAGGAATGAGCTGCAGACTCCTTACCATCTGGCGCTCAACTGAATTCTCTTCTTCTCCTCCCTTATGAGTTGAGTTGGCCCCAAGTCGGGATCTTTCCCACTCAAATTCTCTGTGCTTCTCCACCTCCAACCTTCTGACTTCTAGATCTAATCTTCTTGCTTCATTTCTCTCTTCAACCTCTAATCTTCTTGCTTCAACTTCTAATTCCAACTTCCTCGCTTCAGCTTCCATCTTTCTAGCTTCGTTCGCGGCTTCTATCTCCATCTTCTTCAATTCGAGTTGGAATCTCCATTCCTCCGCCATTCCGACAGACTGGAGGTTGTCAGTAATACTGGCAGCTGGGCTGACTCTCCTTGAACCCATCACGTTCTCAAAAGATCCCACACGGCCCGTTGTATGCTGCAGGGGCTGTTCAGGCACTTCCTGAGCAAAATGCAATTGTCCTGTAGTACTATGCTCACTAACAGGACTAACAGGCCGATCTTCACCTAGGCATGGCTGTTCACTAACGCCACGTACAGGGATGGCTCGGGCCGAGCCATCCTCAAGGGGAGTAATTACATTACGTTGGTCTTCCATTGTCACAGTGTGTGTGGGCTCACACTAACAACACACTAACACTGTTTTTCTATTCACTGTAATCCTTTAGAATCCTGGCGAGGTCGCCAATTTTGTTACGGTCACACCGTAACGGACACGGTTCTTATGCCCTAGTGCCGGATGTCCACTTATGAACAACCCAGTCACAACCACGTTACGGGCGTGTACGAACTGTAGTGCTGATGTTTATACGTCCTTTTAACCCACCAAAGGACAAGGAAAGTCGACTATCCCGTAGGACTAATCACTCCGAGGGTCACACGCCGGTGGCTGGACAATAGGCTTTAAACAAGAAGTGCCTGGTTAAGGAACCTATGCACTCTTAGCCCCAAAACACAGCACCTACAGCCACCCCGTTAACGTTAAGAGGTCGCCAGTTCTTTTAACCCTCCAAAGAACAAGGAATCTCCCTTATGTAACCACCTTCTCCTCCTTACATTCTAAAGAGACTTACAGTGAGCACGAGATTACAGTGCCTAGACAAGGAGCTATCGCTCCAACCAGAATACCGCCTACAAGGTGTTTTTCCACCCACTTCTGGTTGAATAATAACTCCTCTCGACTCTAATAACACCCTGCAAAGTAGCCTCCCACGAGGGGACTCCGTTCAGTGCGTTATATGAGTCGTAATTAATTAACACTAAGACGGGATTACTCCTCGTCTGTGTTATCGCACAAGAGGCCCCAGTTGATAGGCTCTCTCTCTCTCTCAATGAGGACAACAAAGACAACGCCGAAAAAGGCAAACAACGCAGACAACGCCGACAAAACGCAGACAACGCCGAAAACGCAGACAACGCTGAAAACGCAGACAACGCCGAAACTACTTCCCCGAGACTGAACAGTCCGACAAAAATTCTAGGTGGAGTTCACCGCTAGCTAGGTGTTAATGATACTGTCACCACACTCGTCTCAGTGCTCTGGCTTGTAACCGTTTCCTCTACAGACAGGGCCCTGCTGTCTAGCTACACAAATATACCCCTTATCTAATAGGCCAATCAGATAACCCACTCCCTTAAATATGAGGAGGTTACAGGCAAAATAATGCCAATTTGTGGGGAGCTCAGAGCGCAAGGTGTTCTTGGTGACGGCTAGCGGCTAACTGACTCTCTCACGGCATCTCCTCAAGCTCCCATCTACCCAGACAGAGATGCCAAATCGCACCACCGGCGCGCCGTGTTTCTCACACACCGCGCCGCATCGACAAACATAGCCTAATCAGATGCTTTCTTTCACAAAATCACTACAGGCCATGGAGACGACGCAGGACAACAACAAACATACGAGAGGAAGCAGAAAGGAATTGTCTACAAGATAGGATACCTTGCAACACAAAGAAGAAAGAAGGAAAGTTAGGAAAATTAGGAGAACGAAGAGAAGATAAAACATTTAACAAGCCTCGCCTTAATACGCGCTGGCAACTCATCTCTCTCCCTCTGTCCTCCCGCCACGCCCGGCTACGTGACCCCACGCCACGCACTCTCCAACCATCCGCGTGGGTCCCGCAACACCAAAGGCATAACACACAGACATGTCACGTAGACACGTCTCCAACACTTCCCGTTCTTTCTCGCCACATACTCTGCCTCCCCACTAACACAAAGAATGTAACTCTCTTCCATACCCAGCCGCACCCAGCTGACACAAGGCACACTCCCATGCACGTAGAAAGCACACACTATCCACAACACCCCGCATGCCTCTCCACTCCTTCTCCTCAGAGAAACTTCAATTTACGTCCACGGGGCCGAACTAACCTCTCCAGTCTACTGTCACTAGCCTAGCCCGTACCGAGTGTCATAGCCTCAGCGTGGCCTTCCTTACCAGCCCCTTAACATTCTTTCTTCTCCCTCTCAGGAAATCTTCATTCCTCTGTGGGGCTTGACTCTCGTCTTCCCCAGCCGATATTATGGTGACGGGCGGGGCCCGCAACAATATATATATATATATATATATATATATATATATATATATATATATATATATATATATATATATATATATATATATATATATATATACACATATATATTCAATAAACATACAAACAATTTAAGGTGAGATCACTAAAAAAAATATATATATATATATTATTGAAGGCCAATATACGAGGCACAATTACGTCACGTCAGGTAAGTATCCTTTGAATAATAACGTTAATGGTAAATCACGAACAGCACGTTATTTACACCCTTAAAGGCGATGGTGCTGCCGCCTCCCGCTGTGTCCTGCGGCAGAAGGAAACACTAGCACAAGAAATACCAAAAAGGAAGGGAAAAAATAGAATGAGATAACAGAATATGAGAAAAAAAAATACAGAGGAAAATAACAGGAAATTAAAAATGGATAAAATACTAAACATGAAACCAAACAATAAAGGAAGAGAGGACAATAAAATATAGAATTATAAAACAAGAATAATAAAGAAAAGTTACACCAAGAAAGAAAATAAAAAGACCTGTGATGAAAGAATAATAATAATAAAGAAAAAAACAAACCACAAAGAATAAATGAAAAATAGCCAAATAAAAGATAGAAAGCAAGATTAATACGAAAAAATAGGAAGAACATTAAAAAGAATAAAGAAAAGAAACAGAGACAACAGAGAGAAGAAAATGTATGATTAAAGAAAGTCTCTCTCTCTCTCTCTCTCTCTCTCTCTCCTCTCTCTTCTCTCTCTCTCTCTCTCCCCCCCTCCCTCGCTCGCTCTCTCTCTCTCTCTCTCTCTCTCTCTCTCTCTCTCTCTCTCTCTCTCTCTTCTCTCTCTCTCTCTCTCTCTCTCTCTCTCTCTCTCTCTCTCTCTCTCTCTCTCTCTCTCTCTCTCTCTCTCTCTCTCTCTCTCTCTCTCTCTCTCTCTCTCTCTCTCTCTCTCTCTCTCTCTCTCTCTCTCTCTCTCTCTCTCTCTCTCTCTCTCTCTCTCTCTCTCTCTCTCTCTCTCTCTCTCTCTCCTCTCTCTCTCTCTCTCTCTCTCTCTCTCTCTCTCTCTCTCCTCTCTCTCTCTCTCTCTCTCTCTCTCCTCTCTCATATTCAAAAGGACGCAAGAAGTAGTTTAACAAGTGATAAGTAAAACGTCTAAGAAACTGTTTTATATTCTAAG
>JAXIVD010011626.1:5000-10986 GCA_036785275.1 Cancer borealis
CAGGTTAGGTCATTGGAGACGACACGAGGACAAGGGTCAAGGAGGTCAGAGGTCAACAGGATCATGAAGGGTTACAGTGAGGTCAAAGCCAGGTCAAAGCGAGGTCAAAGTAAGGTCAAGATTGTTCCCTTGACCCCCAGGCAGGCAGCACGAGGCGGATATAAGGTCACACACACACACACACACACACACACACACACACACACACACACACACACACACACACATACACACACACCCAGCGGCCCACGGTGACCTGTCTGGTGTGGGCGGCGTGGCGTGGGCGTTGGGGGGTGGGGGGGGGCGCGATCCTCCTCTTCCTCCACCTCCGGTTCATCTTGTTTCCTCTTTATTCTTTCTTTCCTCTCTTCCTTTCTCCTTCATCTCCTCCTCTTCTATTTCCACATCCTCCTCCTACTCTTCTTCCTCCTCCTCCTCCTCCTTACCTATTAGCACCCACGTCAACCCCTCACACGTCACATCCCCCTCTCCCCCTCATTTCCTTCACTGTCTCTCTCCCTCCCTCCCTCCTCAATTTCCTGGTGTCTCGTCTCATCTCGACCCTTCCAATCCCTAACTCTCCATCTTTACCTGGTTTTCTTGTGTCTTATGTCCCCCTTGTCTCCCCCAAAACCCTTGTCTCCCCCAGTCCCCCAGTGTCCCCAAGTTTTCCAGTTTCTTTACGTTCCCTATGCCTCGTACGTTTCATTAAGCCTCTACGTTCGTTCAATTCCAGTCCCTTACATCACCCCTTGCTAAACCAGCCCCCCTGTACCCCATGTCTCCTCCCCTACCTCAGCCCCCTCCCCTGAACTCTCCTCCTGCCTCCAAACTCCCATTACAGCCCCAGGAATGCACTTACAGCCCACAGAGTAAAGAATGAGCAAGGCTTTAGACACTCAAGCCCACAGTCCAGTCCTATTTTAGTCCCTGTGTCTCCGCGGTGCCTTAAAAGTCTCAGCCCCTTATTCCAGTTGTCTACCCAGCCTTAGCCCCTTGATCCAGCCCCCTTCCAATTCCAGGCCCTTGTTCGAGTCATCTACCCATCTTTAATCCCTTGTTCCAGCCCCCTTCCAGTTCCACCCGCTTGTTCCAGTAAAATTCCCCTTGTTCCAGCCCTAGCCCCCTTCTTCCAGTCCTCTGCCATCCCTGCCTAGTCTTTAATCAAGCCAGGATCGAGAGCATCGCGTGAGGATCCTGGAAAACAAATTCAACGGGTTTGCAATTTATTGTTAATTACCGAATACCATCCTTGTGGCCTGATTGTATGGTGGTGGTGGTGGTGGTGGTGGTGGTGGCGGCGGTGGTAGAGCAGAAGGCGAGATAGCAGTAGTAGTAGTAACAGCAGCAATAGTAGCAGTAATAATAGTAGTAAAAATAGTAATAAATATCGTTATTACTACATATTTATCACCACCACCACTATCACCACCACCACGGCCACGCCCAGGTCGTGCTCTGGGGCGGCCTCACACACACACACACACACACACACACACACACACACACACACACACACACACACACACACACACACACACACAACCACTTTTTGCCCCCTGCCCCTCTACCCTTCCCCCTTCTTCCCTCCCCAAGCAAGCCATGGGGCGGGGGGGGAGAGGCTCAGGGTCAGATAAGAGATACGAACACATACCAAAACACACACCAACACACACCAATACGCACACCAAAACTCACACACCCAAGACACACCATGGTCTTGTCAGCGCCAGGAAAGACCACACCACGCCCACACATACCCACTCCACCCCTGCTAAGCCTCTGCCAACCCCAGGCCACGCCCCTTCCACCCCTGCCCCCACCAACACATACCCTACCCATTCCTGCCACGCCCCAGCCTCTAGTACATACCCCTGCCCCGCCCATGACCTGCTCCTGCCCTGCCCTGCCCTGGTACGCCCTAAATTCTGACCCGAGGTGAACTAGATTAACACTAAGGAATTTCAGAATCTCCCTCTCCCTCTCCCTCTCTCTCTCTCTCTCTCTCTCTCTCTCTCTCTCTCTCTCTCTCTCTCTCTCTCTCGCACGGGGTCATCCTGCCTGCAGACTTTAAAGAAGATAGACACCAATAATTACTCTCCCACACATAGTAATTTTCATACACTGGCTGACCTTTCACTTGCGACCTTTACCTGTGTCTGTCTGTCCTTTATTTATCCTCGCCACCGCCCACGCCCACGCCAGTCACACACCACACGAAGAAAGAAAGAAAGGGAGGGAAGGGAGGGAAGGAGGGAGAGGAGGATAAGAATACGTGGGAGGGAAGGAAGGAAGGGGGGAGAGAGAGAGAGAGAGAGAGAGAGAGAGAGAGAGAGAGAGAGAGAGAGAGAGAGAGAGAGAGAGAGAGAGAGAGAGAGAGAGAGAGAGAATAATTATAGTAAGAAGAAAAACAACAACGTGTCATTCTTGCAATACTGAAAGAGGAGGAGAAGGAAAAAAAAGTAGGCCAGTAATACAATGCAATACAATGTTTGGTGTTAGAAAGTCACTGGAAAACAAACAAACACACACACACACACACACACACACACACACACACACACACACACACACACACACACACACACACACACACCACTATCTCTCTCTCTTTCTGTATCTCTCAGTAAGGACCCACGAAAGAGAGAGAGAGAGAGAGAGAGAGAGAGAGAGAGAGAGAGAGAGAGAGAGAGAGAGAGAGAGAGAGAGAGAGAGAGAGAGAGAGAGAGAGTGGTCGAGATGAAAGCTGTATTACTCTTGTTTATCGAGGAAAATGAGGCGTGAGGCGAGTGTCTTGTTACTGGGATGGAGGCGTCCAGTCACTTCCTCCACCTTACTCCACCCACCCTCCACCCTTCTTTACCCACCTACTTCACCCACCATCCTCCCTCCTCCTCCACCTTCTTCCACCCACCCTCTACCCACCCACGCCACCCACCTCTCTCTACCTCCACGCTCGTTACACTCTCGTACAAGACAGCTCTTAAAGTTCCACCTCCCCTCCCCCCCTCTACCTCCACCTCCACCTCCGCTTCGCCCACCCCTCCTGACAGTCATTCTACTCCGGGTGTTCCTCTTGAATCGCCTTTATAACTCCTGACGTCCGGCCTTGCTGTTCCCCACGTCACTGTTACCGGCTGAGTGTATGAGGAAGGTGTGGTGGTGGTGGTGGTGGTGGTGACGTGGGCGTGGGCGAGGCACTGGCTACACAGGTTCATTCACGACGAAGGGACAGAAACCAAGGACGGTGAAGAGGGGGAAGGGGGTGGAGGGCGGCCTGGCAGGGGAAGGGGTTTGGGATGGAGAGGGCTGGGGCAAGGATGGGGCATGGGTGGGATGGGTGCGGGTCAAGCCTTCGCACCAGATGGCCGCGGTGCCCCGTGGTGCTGGGCCAGCGTGGGGGCAGCAGCAGCAGCAGCAGCAGCAGCAGCGAAGGGCCGGGCAAGAAGTGCTGCGCCGTCCCGCCGTATAAGGTGTCCGGAACAGGTCGCTGCCACACCACCACCACCACCACCACCACTACCACCACCGCCGCTGCCTTGTGACGTCACCTTCAACTTACTAGAATGGAAGCTTAGCAAGATGTGTCCCCCATCCCCACCATACCCCCAACATCCGTCCCCCCAACGCCGCCCACACACGACCTAACACACGAGGCTCAGGACACACGCCACGCCATCGGTACACACGCCACCAGCTGGGCAAAGGTTGGGCAAGGGCAGGACAAGGGCTAGGTAAGGGTTACACAAGGGCTGGACAAGGGCTGGACTAGACCAAGACAAGGGCAGGGCAGCAGGGTAGGCTCGGCACGGTGCCTCCCCGGACATGGACGTGCCTGACCTGCGACCCCAACACAAACCTTTATTGGAAGAGCCAGCCAGCGTGACGCACGACCCTCTACCTCCCCTCCCTTGGCTAGCACTACCCTGGCACCCCCACTACTTGACTCTAAGAAGGAGAGAGGGAACATGAACAGAGAGGGAAGAGGAGAAAGAGGGGGAAGAGGGGAAGAATAGGGAGGGAAGAGGAAATTGTTACAGAAGAGCCTCTCTGGACACTGGATCTGAGGTTGTGTGTGTAGTGTAATGTTAAGAATGTGAAGGCGAGGCGGTCACCGGTAATACCCAACACGTCACTAGAAAAAAAATAGCTTCCGATGCACCATTCCCATCACCCCGTCCCCTTCCCCTTCTCCCTCACCTCACTTTTCTTTCTTTTCCCTTCACTTGCACCATGTTCTTCCGTCCGTCCGTCTGTCCGTCCCCTCCCCTCTTCACCTTCCCTTCCGGCCGCGATCCGCCTACACGTACCAAATTTTTTTCTTGTTTTACCAATAGTGATGCAAGTCTAGCCTTCTCTCTCTCTCTCTCTCTCTCTCTCTCTCTCTCTCTCTCTCTCTCTCTCTCTCTCTCTCTCTCTCTCTCTCTCTCCACGTGATTCCACTTAAACAACACCACCTCAAGGCAAGTTAATGTCTCTCTTAACACTACAATCAACACCCAACACCGCCCCGCCCCGCCCCGCCCCTCCCCACGCCCACTCACCCCAACACAGGTCCTTCCCCCCACTTCCCTTCCCAACACGCCCCACGTCTGCCCGTTGAAGGGTTAACACCTGCCCTGTCAACACGCCCGTGGTGGTGACGGTGGTGAATGGTTGGTGTGTGTACACCACCACACTCACCACAATGGCTAGTCACCACCATCACCACCACAACACTTAAATACCCACTACAACCATCACCACCACCACCAGTATAGTATTTGTCCACCTCACCACACACTCACCACCAATATTTAAAACCACCACAGGACTGGAACCTCACCACCACCACCACCACCATCACTACTACCATCACCACCACCATTGTCACCACCATCACCACAAAAACAACCACTCAAACACACACATCTTTACCTCCTCCCGTGTAATCACCACCTACCCCTCCGCTACCTCAACCTCCTCCTCCTTCTCCTCCTCCACTCACCACCAATAACAGTCACGTACGGAACCCGACACTACGGCACACACACACACACACACACACACACACGCACACACACACACACACACACACACACACACACACGCACACACACACACACACACACACACGACTTCAAAATACACACACAAAAAAGAAAGTTGAGAGTAATGAAATAAAAAAAGATTACTACTACTATTAGGATGACAGTCATGTGTGTGTGTGTGTGTGTGTGTGTGTGTGTGTGTGTGTGTGTGTGTGTGTGTGTGTGTGTGTGTGTGTGTGTGTGCGTCCTTGGCCTCAGTATACATCCGCTAATCATTTATTGATTATGTTTGTTTATTTGTTTATATTCATTTGTTTACTGATCCTTTTTTGTCAACCCAGGTGTGTGTGTGTGTGTGTGTGTGTGTGTGTGTGTGTGTGTGTGTGTGTGTGTGTGTGTGTGTGTGTGTGTGTAAGTGTCAAAGTATCTGCATACACAAACACTTCAACTTGAGAGAGAGAGAGAGAGAGAGAGAAGAGAGAGAGAGAGAGAGAGAGAGAGAGAGAGAGAGAGAGAGAGAGAGAGAATATTGGGTAACTTTAGTAATCCCAATAGCTAGGAAATACTGTTTGCTCCCCTTCTCTCTCTCTCTCTCTCTCTCTCTCTCTCTCTCTCTCTCTCTCTCTCTCTCTCTCTCTCTCTCTCTCTCTCTCTCTTCTCTCTCTCTCTCTCTCTCTCCTCAAGTTGAAGTAGTAGTAGTAGATTAGATTAGGTTAGGTTCGGAGTAGTAGTAGCAGTAGTGGAATAGGTGGAGGTGACCCGTGGTGGAGGAGGAAGTGGAGGAAGTGGAGGAGGTGGAGGAGCCTTACCTCCCCTCCACACAGCGGCCTAAATACCCTTCCTCCACCGGCTTTCTCCTCACCCCTACCCCCCTGAACACGGATTTTACCTACATCCCTCCCCTTCCTCCCTTCTCCCTTTCTCTCCCTCCCTACCTACCTACCTGCATCCCTCCC
>JAXIVD010011627.1:2500-10985 GCA_036785275.1 Cancer borealis
CAGAAAACGACACACACCATGGTGGACGGAAGAAGTAAAGTTGGTAGTGAAGAAGAAAGTGAAGAAATTAAGGACATGGCTGAAACATAAAAATCCAGAGACAAGACTTGAATATATAGAGGCAAGAAATGAGGCTGAAAACGTAGAGAGACAAGCAAAAAGTAACGTTTGGAGAGATTTTGGAGAAGCCTTAGAGGAAAATGTGAGGGGAAATAAAAAGAAGATATTTGGACTGGCAAGGTCTTATCGTAAAGATAAAATAATGATGTACAATGTGAAAGACGAAGACGGAAATATAATCACAGACAAGAACAAAATTAATGACAGATGGCAGAGTTACTTTAAAAGTCTATTAATTAGAGAGACAATAGACATAGATGAACATGGAGTTGAATTGGAAGCAGAGTATGGGATACAAGATGAGGCTGAAGATGTGATAACAAGAACTGAACTCAAGGAATCAATCAAAAGGATGAAGAATGATCAATCACCAGGTAGTGACGGTATACCCATAGAATTGATAAAAAACGGAAGCAACATGTTAAAAGAAACTGTCTTACGAGTCATAAACGAAGTATGGGAAAAAGGGAAAAATTGCACCAGATTGGGGTAAAACAATCATACTATCAATATATAAAGGAAAGGGGGATACAGGAGTGTGCGACAATTACAGAGGGATATCATTGATAAATCACATGACCAAACTATACGAAAGAATAATAGAGAACAGAGCAAGAGCTTCAATTGAAGACAGACTAGGAGAAGAGCAGTTCGGGTACAGAAAAGACCGAAGTACATCAAACCCAGTCTTCATACTTAGAATGGTGATGGAAAAATTCTGGGAATTTAACAAAGACTTACATATTGCCTTTATTGACCTGTCAAAGGCTTTTGACTCAATTCCAAGAAAAAAGCTCTAGAAATGTCTTGAGGAAAATGCAGCATCACTGGAAGACTGAAAGGAGCAATCAAAAGCACATATGATCCACATCACTGCAAGGTTCGAACGGGATACGAAAGATTCGAAGTAAAAACTGGGGTGAAACAAGGAAGTGTATTGTCACCAATGCTGTTTATTGCTTATATGGACATGATAATAAAGAGATTTAAGGAAAGGTTTGGAAATGACGAGCAAGGGGATATATTGGCCTATGCAGATGACATTGCATGCTGGAGCTATAACAGACCCCACCTGAAAAAAGCGTTGGAATGCTGGAAAGAGTATTTCGAAGAAGCAGGAGTAACCATAAATGTAGCCAAAACGGAAATACTCACTGTGAAAAAACAAAATGATGAAGTGAATGAAATAGTTCTTGGGGGTGAACAGGTCAAAGAAGCAGAGGTTGTAAAATATCTGTGATGTATCTTTAAAAGGAGGGAGATAAAAATAAGAGAGATATCACAGAAAGAATAAGTAAGTACAGCAGATGTGTATGCTCTTTATATCCAGTGTTGAAAGACAGATATTTCCCATTAGAAGCAAAAAGAACTATTTTCCAGTCTATTCTAACACCAATATTAACATATGCATCTGAGAGCTGGACTCTGACTAACCGAGATTGGAGCAGAGTCCAGGCGGCAGAAATAAGAACACTGAGAGCTATAGTAGATAAACAAAGAGAGATAAAATCGGAAATGAAACCATAAGATAAATGGTTAGAGTAACATCAGTCAGAAATGTAATTGAAAATTCACAACTGAGATGGTTTGGTCATGTTGAGAGAATGGATGGGATAAGAACTGTGAGGAGGAGATGGAATTGGTTGCCGGATGGCAGAAGATCGGTAGGAAGGCCTCGGAAGAGATGGAGAGATGGCGTAGAGGAACTGTTGGAGAGACGTGGAATAGATAACATCGAAGCATTGAGAGATCAAGAGGCCTTCGAGAGAATCAACTGGAGACGGCTGATCCACCTGACAGGCTAAAAGCCTAACTGAGAGCCGAAAAAGAATATATATATATATATATATATATATATATATATATATATATATATATATATACACTGTAACGATATATTGAAGAAGAGTAACTGTTTAGTGTTAATCATAAACTCAACACTTACGAAGATTCAAGACTTGAGCATCAAAACCAGTTGCAACATGGCGCATTGAAACGTAACAGACTTAGATGGAAACTGAGAACAGAATAAGTAAGAGAAAAAGAAATGAGGAAATGCTTGCATTAGCCTTGAAACCCATGAGTTCCCGTTGATGCCGATTCGATGCAAGTTGGAGAATAAAGAAGAGTTTGGACATAAGAAGGTAAAGTAAAGAAAATGAAGGACAGTGGAAGAAGATAGTTAGTGGGCATACCACTGAGCTCCCGTGAGGAAGTAGCGAGGATTAAGGGACAGGTGCTCCATTGACAGGAATTTAGATTTTAGAATAAAAAAAAACTGAAAAAAAAATTCAATACTTATAAAAGTTAATACTTTGTATATGGTCTGACCAAGTTGAATAAATATTCATAATTAAGCCTTGATTGATTATTTCAAAATTTTGACTATTTTCACATTCGTTTGGTAATCACCCTAATCAAAATCCCCTTCAGCCTAGTAACAACCTTCACTAAACAAACATTTCACAGTCATTGTTTTTCATGAGCTTATGTCCCCCTAGTTGATATGCTGACCTTAGTATGGACAACAACTACAGACTCGGTACCATTGGTATGACAGAAAACATCATTGTACACTTATGTTAGTGGCAGCAACATCTAGATGACTAAAGGGACAAGACAATGGATGATGTTGGTAATTTATCATTACAGAAGAAAGGGCCAGACTTAACGTAAACAGTTACCATACTAGCACAAAAAAACAAGAGAGAGGCACGACAGATCACACGTAAAATGAAAGAACACATAAACATCCAGCCAGGATCAGGAGTTGTTGCTTTTTCCATTGGTGAACCAACATGACACTTATCACCAAGCAAAAAATAAACTTTAAATTTTACCTTCCAATAAGGTTTTCTTCTTCAGCAAGTCGTTTTTATTTACATAAACACGAATATTGGTTTTACAAAATAAGTATTTACATAGAGGAAAAAGTCTACATGAGACTTCCTAGGCTACCTTCCTTCTGAATACAATTTAAGAAACTGTTGTCACATATTCTTAGGTCAGAATAATACATCACACTTCCATTTCTATAACAAATATTGTATGTCTTACTTACACCTATAATATTACTATATTATGATGAATATGTTGTAACAAGCGGTGTAATGATGGTTGAGGTGGCGGGAACAGCTGGCGGCGTGACTTCACTGCGAACATTCAAGTTCTCCCACTTTTCTTGTAACTTCTAGAAATAGCCACGAAACATAGTGTTTTAGTGCTTTAAAAAAATTGTATGTGTTGTTGACTGAAACAAAATCCTACAGGTCTCAATACGTACAGTACTTTATTATCAACTGCTTATGTAAGCATCGTAGGGAGGTGTACAAGACTCCCTAGGTCGGCAGAGGTTCCAGTTCAAGGCATCACACCTACTAACATGGCGACGCGCGGGACGAGTGTGATATCCGATTCTTTGTTGTCTGGGTCACATTGTGTCTATCACAACGAATAGGAACGATTGGTAAATCGGTCAGTGATTAGACTGGTTGTTGTAGTGTTTGAACAGGGAAATATATTGTTTGCTGCTACAGCTACCCTCTAGTTTTCAAGGACGTGAAGATCAACAATAATCTTGTAGTGCTGCTTGGCAACGCAGTGCCTCCCGGAGAATGTACTCCAGCCATAATGGTGAGTGTGAAACTATCAATTCCTGTTACGTTGTATTTGTGGTGAATACGACGTGTAGCATATGATTACAGTTACTATGTATATCCAAAGTGATTTTAGTCTATGTTTGTAAAGAAAACATTTGTACCAACCCTGCCTAGGCAGCCTAGCACGTGTTGGGCGACGAGAGATAATAGTGACGTCATCACCACCTGCCATGCTTCAGGTCGCGTGTATCAATTTTTAAAGACAGTCTTCTTACATTTAATGGAATTGTTTCACGGTAATTGTATTAAAGTATCATCTAATTCTCAAGATTCTGAATCAATCCGTGTTGACTGTATTACTTAATTAATTAACGGACTCAAAGCCACACAACTGTCTTATCAGAATGACATTGACATAATCAGGACTAAATAAAAGCGAGTTGAAAGCATAAAAATTAATACGTCTTTCGGCCATAATTAGGTCAATCATCACAAATGTTATAACAACAAATACTGCCACATTATAAAAAAAAAGGGTAAATTTATAGTTTAGGCCAATATTCCCTATCTCTAACCCCCCCAATCCCCCCCAATAAGCTTGGGGGACTGTGGGGAATCGGGGGTTTTGGGGAGGAGGCATATATGAGTGACATATGGCTTTTGAAAAATCTAGGGGAATTTCCCTAGATTTAGGAAAATTTCCCCAAATCTAATCTAATTTACCCTAATCTATCCTAAAAGAGGGGGCTGCGCCCCTCCTGGACCCCCCGCTGACACTGTTGTAACCAAACCTAACCTAACCTAACCTGTCCTATCCTAACCTGGACTCCCCCCGCTGACACTGTTGTAACCTAACCTAACTTAACCTATCCTATCCTAACTTGGAATCCCCCGCTGACACTGTTGTAACCTAACCTAACCTAACCTAACTTATCCTATCCTATCCTATCTTATTCTAACCTGGACCGCCCCCCGCTGACACTGTTGTAACCTAACCTATCCTAACCTAATTATTGGTTGAATTGCAAATTTACCAAGTATAATTTCATAACTCACAATACCTTAACGAGAGCATGAAGTTCCTGGCTGTGGATCATCCTCTACTCGATACCGGCCACAATACTATACGCGCCTGTCAGACCTGAGTTTACAGGGCGTGTGGCAGTGTGGACACTGAACAACTGCTGGTAGGACGCCGTGTTCCCCCAGAAACTCGTAACGCAAATCGTTTTTCGAATGAAATTTTGCGATAACTTCCCAATAATCTAATTCGCAACCTTGACAAGTTATCTCAATAGTAGCCATGACAGAACTGAGCACAGAAATGTCTCTCCTGACCTGTCTTCCCACCTGTGCCCCGCCTACTATTACATATAGCAAGTTCTCATTGGCGCAGTCAAGTGCTGTTAAGAGGTGGTGGCACGTCATTGGACAAAGGAAATATAGACGCAATAAGAATCCTCTCCAGCAGGTACCCACAAACCCCAGCTATAAACAATTGATAGTCAGTGTTTGTTTATTTCCAAGTGTCATGGAGCTCCCTGGACTTAGAAAAAACTCGACAGACGCAGCACATTCCCGGACGTATTGCAGCGTTATTATTAATTTCCGACAGGTAGTGTGATCATTGAAAATGTTATAAATAGTAAGAACAACAATCTGAGGGTGGCCATAACCATCTACTGTTTTATGGCATAAACTATAATAAAACCTAAAAAAAGTAGAGGTGGTGAATTTTTACTTCACAGTAATGCAACCGAATCTAAATAGCACACTTTTCGTATACATTTTAATGCATTTTCAATGATTTTGATATTCATTTTCATCGCAAATCCATACATTCTAGAATATCCTCATCACTCCCAACAAACCTGGATATCTGTGGAATGCAATGTTCTTAGATGGGAAGATAAAATAAAGTGTTTTACGTTAAAAACAATTTCCCAGAATGGGAAACTTTTACATCTTCATCATAATGTACCTGGATCTAAGTAACACACTTTTCGTATAAATTTTGATCCATTTCAAATGATTATGACATTGATTTCCGTTGCAAATCCGGTATTTCTGCATAACAACTGGTCAGACGATCTCGATATAAATATGAAGTCCTACATATTATATATAGTGTACTCAACACATCTGTGAAGGTTTTAGGCGTTGCTCGCCATTATTTACCTCGCAAAGTGTCTTTGAAGTTAGATGCTTCGAAAAATATTCTAAGTTCACACCTTTTCTGCATAGCAGCTGGTCGGATGATATCGATATAAATGTGAAGGCCTGCATACTATACATAGTGCACTCAACACATTTGTGAAGGTTTCAGAGGGTGCTTGCCATTACTTACCTCGCAAAGAGTCTTTCAAGTTAGGTGCATCGAAAAATCGAAAGAAAGAAGGAAAAGTTCACACATCGGAAAATGTTTTAAGTCCACACGACTTCCACAGCACAGTGACCACATGCTTTCTAGACTTCGATAGTTTTTTTTGGGTTATACGTCACTATGACGTAGTCCTTTCAGAATTCCTAGCCGATGTGAATTCTTTGCGTGGCTTTCTTGAACACAGACGTAGGTAACAGGTGATATCATCAATTTATGGAAAATTGCACTGATACGAGATTTTGGATTTTGCTGCAAAATTTAAAAGAAAAGCAGATAAGCTATTTGACCTGTGTTTCGCATTTATTTGCATTGGACTAAGAGTGTTGCAAGCCAGCGACACTTAGTTTCAATCAAAAACCTTAGTTAAGATAGAATTGCTAGAAGAGTAGTGTTTGTGGGCTTACGCATCCCCTCTATGAGGTTATTACGTGATTTCATTATGATTATTACGTGATAAGTTGTGGGGTCTGGGAGCTTGCCTCCTCCGTATATAAGGTTATTACGGGAGTTC
The DNA here is from genome assembly GCA_036785275.1 of Cancer borealis. Taxonomy (NCBI): domain Eukaryota; kingdom Metazoa; phylum Arthropoda; class Malacostraca; order Decapoda; family Cancridae; genus Cancer; species Cancer borealis. The sequence goes on from JAXIVD010011627.1 coordinate 9,114, forward strand.
TAGTTAAATTTGGATAGGTTGGGTTGGGGTTTTCTGGGGGGATCGCACTCCCAGTTAGAAGGTTATTACGTGAGTGAAAATTATTATTATTATTATTATTATTATTATTATAATTATTAATATTGTCATTATTATTATTATTATTATTATTATTATTATTATTGTTATTATTATTACTATTATTATAATAATAATAATAATAATAATAATAATAATAATTATTATTATTATTATTATTATTACTATCATTATTATTATTATTATTATTATTATTATTATTATTATTATTATTATTAATATTATTATTATTATTACTATCATTATTATTATTATTACTTTTATTAACATTTATCTTCTTCTTCTTCTTCTTCTTCTTCTTCTTATTATTATTATTATTATTATTATTATTATTATTACAATAAATATCATTAATGTTGATATCATTATTAATATAATCTTTACTGTTGTTTTTACTATCATTATTATTATTTTTATTTTTAAATTATTATTATAATTATTATTATTTTTATTATTATTATTATTATTATTATTATTACTACAATTATTATTATTACAATTTTTATTAATATCATCATTGTTATTTTAAAATTATTATTGTCTTTAATATTACTAATGTTGTTATTATTGTTGTCATTATTATTTTCATTATTATTATTATTATTATCATTATTATTATCATCATTATTATTATCATTATTACTATCATTGTTGTTATTATTATTATTAATATTATTATTATTATCATTATTATTAATATTATTATTACTGCAGCTTGACGGTGTTAATGATGAATTTGTACTCTTGTTAATCTCTCTCTCTCTCTCTCTCTCTCTCTCTCTCTCTCTCTCTCTCTCTCTCTCTCTCTCTCTCTCTCTCTCTCTCTCTCTCTCTCTCTCTCTCTCTCTCTCTCTCTCTCTCTCTCTCTCTCTCTCTCTCTCTCTCTCCTCTCTCTCTCTCTCTCTCTCTCTCCCTCTCTCTCTCTCTCTCTCTATCTCTCTCTCTCTCTCTCTCTCTCTCTCTCTCTCTCTCTCTCTCTCTCTCTCTCTCTCTCTCTCTCTCTCTCTCTCTCTCTCTCTTCTCTCTCTCTCTCTCTCTTCTCTCTCTCTCTCTCTCTCTCTCTCTCTCTCTCTCTCTGGCGTAATCTTTCCTCCTTACTCTCTTAAAGTTTTGCGTCACCACCACCACCACCACATCACCACCACCACCACCATCACCATCACCATCTTTCTTTACTGTAGATCACACCTCATTATTCTTATCACCCACATAACCATCCTGCCTCACTCTGCACTCTTACTCACCGCTCCCTGATTCCCTCATTCACTTCCTCTTACTCATCCTCAATTTGTCACTTTACGACACACACACACACACACACACACACACACACACACACACACACACACACACACACACACACACACACACACACACACACAGACACACACACACACACACACACACACACACACACACACACACACACACACACACACACACACACACACACACACACACACACACACATACACACTCACCACACACACACATACAAACTCACACACACACACACACACACACACACACACACACACACACACACACACACACACACACACACACACACACACACACACACACACACACACACACACACACACACACACACACACACACACACACACACACATAACAAAAACCTATTCATTTTACCTCATCACGTTGATCTGGAAATCACATTAACATTCATTTCGCTCATCTTTGCTTCCACCACCACCACCATCATTACCATTGCTGCTACTATACCTCTTGGGCGTCAACCACCACCACCACCACCACCACCACCACCAC
>JAXIVD010011628.1:2500-5000 GCA_036785275.1 Cancer borealis
TCCAGATATGACAGGGTGGGCAGAGCAAACTCACACTTCTTCAGGTTAATCGTGAGTTGGTTGAGCCTTCCGTAGTTGGTACAGAGCCTTACTGTACCGTCTCCTTTCGGCACCAACAGCCATGGCGCCGCCCATGGGCTACGGCTCGTGGTCGCCAAACCGTTCTGCAGCAGGTACTCCACCTCCTTCCTCATCAGCTACCTTTTCTCAGGCGACAGGCGATAAGGATGCTGTTGTACAGGGCGCGCTCCCTCCGTCAAGTTCACGTCGTGCTGGATGGCATGGGTCTGAGTAGGAGTGTCAGTCATGACACTCAGGAACTTGCGCAATAACTCCACCAACTGTTTCTGCTGACTCTCCTCTCAGTGTCACTGAGTTGGTGAATCGGCCGTCCGCCCTAGTGAGCGAAAAATCCTCCCTTTGACTCTCAGTCTGGTTAGGCACATCCTCATCGTCAGCTTCGATGGCTGCCACTTCTGTCACGTTTCCTTCATATTTCTTGATGAGGTTTACATGTACCAACCTGGTCTGCTTTCTCCTGCCGGGGGTGGATATTACATAGTTATTTGCCCTAGACTTTTCGACAGTAACAAAGGGTCCTTGATACCTAGCATGCAACGGGCGACCTCTAATAGGGTTGAATAGTAAAACAAGTTCCCCTGGCTGAAAATGTCTTTCCACTGCCTTCCTATCGAAATACTCCTTCATTTTCCCCTGTGCTGTTTCCATATTTTCCTTTGCTAACCGTTGGGCACATGCCATCCTATCCCTGAGTCTGATGATGTATTTAGCAAGTTTCTCAGGTTCTGCCTCTCCCTCCCAGCTTTCAAATAGAATCCTTAAATTTTCCCTGGCCTTTCTGCCGAACATTAATTCAAACGGGGAGTAACCAAGGCTTTCTTGACTCGCACAGCGAATTGCATAGAGAGCCACTTGTATCCCCTCATCCCAATCCTTATCATTCTCTAGGCAAAACTTTGTTAGAGTGCTTTTCAAAGTCTTGTGAAATCTTTCGAGACATCCTTGACTCTGTGGGTGGTAAGCAGAAGAAGTGATATGCTTCACACCTAACTTGTGAAATGTTTGCTTGAAGAGCTCTCCCATGAAATTACCGCCCCTGTCTGACTGAACTTCCTTAGGCACCCCAAACTTGCTGAATACATCCATTAGCCTTGGAATCATCTTCCGGGACTTACTACTAGATACTGGTATAGCATCAGAATATCTAGTAGCGCTACACATGAGTGTCAATAAATACACATTACCTGATTTTGTGCGTGGCAAAGGCCTCACCACGTCAATAACTACTTTCGAAAAAGGCTCCTCTACTATTGGTATTGGACAAAGGGGGGCTTTCTTAGGAGCAATACTACTACCTAACTGGCATTTCCTACAGGCCTTACAAAAGCTTACAATATCGGCCATCATACCAGGCCAAAAAAAATATGACCGAATACTGTCACCCGTTTTCCTGGTGCCTAGGTGTGCCATGTCGTCCTCATGTGCTGTTCTGATCACCTCCCTTCGGTACTGCCGTGGGATGACGACCTGGTGGTGATCCTCGTACGGTTCCGATGGGGCTTCAGGACTCCTCCATTTTCTTTTAAGCAGGCCTTGGTCTACGTAGAAGCATGATGCCTCGCCTTTCGCCTCCTCCCTCGTCAGCGCCTTCTGGTACAGAACCTTCAAATCAGGGTCATGGCGCTGTGCCAAAATCATCTCGCCTCGTGTCACGGGCAGCTCCTCTGTTTGCCCTACCATCACGCGCGCGCCTACATCCTGCTCACGGGCGTCCCCTCTAGCTGATGAGTCCTCGTCCATGGCAGCTGTCCCCGCGTCACCATCCTTCTGGTCGCAACTCGTCCCCAGCTCCTGTTCCTCCACTTGGACTCGATCATGGCTGCTCACTCCTTCCTGATGGTCTGTTCTCTGTGGGAATTCTAAGAAAAGATCCCGGATGCTCTCAGTAGCATCGTTAGTCACACCCCTCTCCGTGTCTCGCTTGGACATGGTTCGAGTCAGCACTGCAGCCTCAGCCCCTACCCGTTCTTCTGTATGGAGTGTGTTTTCCCACTCGCTACAACATGCTGGGTACACTATATCCCCGTTCTCCATACCACACGTGTTCTCATCTTCCTCCGTCCGAAACGGTGACCCCAACACTACTCCTACGTCATTCCCCAGCAGGACATCCACCCCACTAGCTGGTAGTTCCTCCACGAGGCCCACCGACACGTGACGGCTTTTCCCAAGCACCTGTAGTTTGATGTGAACTACGGGCGTCTCTATCACACCACCCACACCCTTCACCACGAGAGTCTCACCCGTATGCTGACGCCTCAGCTCAGGCACTGCACACGCCCGCAACAGGGTGTGTGTCGCACCCGTGTCTCGCAGTACTTTTACTGGTGTCTTGGTCGACCCATTTTTGGTTGAAATATACCCCGTAAGTGTATATGGGTTCCACCTGCGCCCTTCCTCTTCTATTACCTTTGCCACC
>JAXIVD010011629.1:0-5000 GCA_036785275.1 Cancer borealis
ATTGTATTATTCAATAACACTTGACCTCTGAACCTGCATAACGGAAAAGTAATTACTGAAACAAATTATCAATATTTAGTTTATTAAAAGACAAACTGCAATTCATATAGGTGTTACCACTTCACTTCCAAACCTTTCAAACAAAATAATAGACAGAATTGCAGTTATTTCAGGTAGTTGGTTATTTAAATAATTAGTTAGTCAATCAGTCAGTAAGTCAATCTAAGGGAAGTAAGCACCATACAAGCAAAGTTCATAAAACTAACTCTCTTTCCTAGAAAGTTCGTTAGTTCGTTAGTTCGTTAGTGAGTCCGTTATAAATGATAAAATGAAATGACACACTTGCCTTGCCTTGCTGAAAGCAAGTATTGGTCCCAATACAGACCCTTGAGGGACGCCGCTGTTTACATTTACCCACTCTGACGTTTTTCCGTTAATGACGACTCGCTGTTTACGTTCTGATAACCAGTCTTCTATCCACTTACTAAGGTATTCCGTTATACCATGGGCTTTTACTTTACTTAAAAGACGTTTGTGAGGCACTTTATCGAATGCTTTCTGGAAGTCTAAGTAGATTATATCAACTGCTTTTGTGTTGTCGTACAAACTATATACCTCGTTGAAAATATCGAGTAAGTTTGTGAGGCATGATCTCTTATTTCTGAAACCGTGGTGTGTGTCTTTGATGATGATGTTCATTTCTAGGTATTGTACAACTTTGTCTCTAAGGATCGATTTCATCAACTTGCTTACTAGTGATGCTAAACTAATTGGACGATAGTTACCGGAGTTATATTTATTACCTTTTTTCTTTAAAGATGGGAGTGACGTTCGCCAATTTCCAGTCTCGAGGGACTCTGCCAGTTGATATTGATTTACTGAATATAATGCAAAGTGGCTTAACGAGCTCATTTTTGGCCTTTTTTAATATTCTCGGTGAGATCTGGTCTGGACCGGGTGTCTTGTTAGTTTTCAGGTTATTGATCGCACTTAGTATATCGTTCTCATGGAATACGCATGAATTCAAGTAGATATTATTATTATACACCCGGGGAGTGGGAAGGTTCGATAAATTATTTTTATCAGTGAAAACTGACGCAAAATACTCATTTAACATGTTAGCCATAACAAATTCGTCTTCGGTGTATTCTCCGTTGGCCGTCGATAGAGGACCAATAGTTGAGGTGAGTACTTTCTTTTTTCTAATATAACTATAAAATTCTTTAGGATTCTTTAGGAGGGGGAGGAGGAGGAGGAGGAGGAGGAGGAGGAGGAGGAGGATATATAAAGAAGAAGAAGAAAAAAAAAGAAAAAAAAGAAAGAGAAGAAGAAGATTATGAGGAAGAAAAAGAAGAAGAAGAAGAAGAAGAAGAAGAAGAAGAAGAAAAAGAAGAAGAAGAACAAGAAAAACAAGGAGAAGAAAAAGATTAAGAAGAAGAAAAAAAAGAAGAAAACAAGAAAGGGTAAAAGAAGAAGAGTAAATGAGTGCATAGGAAAAAGATGTGATATAGAGGAGGAAGAAGAGGAGGAGGAGGAGGAGGAGGAGGAGGAGGAGGAGAAGGAGGAGAAGGAGGAGGAGGAGGAAGAGGAGGAGGAGGAGGAAAGATAAACGAGGGAGGGAGGGAGGGAGGGATGGATGGAGGGAGGGTCGTGAAAGGTCAGCAGGTGAGAGATGGAGGTAAGGAGGGAGGGAGGGAGGAGAGGGGGGATCAGGTCATGTTTCCTCCCTCTCCCTTCCTTCCTTCCTTCCTTCCTCTCTCTATATTATTTCCTTCACCTATTTATTATATCTCTCTATCTATCTATTTGATAATGATAATGTTTTTTTTCGCTCGAAGGCAGAGACAACACGAATAGACAAAGTAAGTACAAATTAACGACAATGCAATATATTGATAATATGATGATACTGTTAAAAGATATTAATAATGATATTAATAAAAAATAAACAGTAACGACAATAATACAAATAAACAATAGTAATAATAATAATAATAATAATAATAATAATAATAATAATGATAATTATAATAATAATAGAAATAATGATAGTGATAATAATAATAAAAGCACTAACATTAATAATAATAATGATGATGATAATAATAGTAATAATAAATCTATCTATCTATCTATACACCTGGCTGTTATCCTCCTAAAGGTGAGATGATGATACTATTACTACTACTACTACTACTACTACTACTACTACTACTACTACTACTACTACTACTACTACTACTACTACTACTACTACTGTTACTACTACTACTACTACTAACTTCACTCTAACCATGATTAGCACCAATCACCATTAAAACTGTTGCATATCAAAACAAATATTGTTGTATCTCAAAAATAGTAGCTGGTAAAAATAATGATGATAATAATAATAATGATAATAATGATAATGATAATAATAATAATTATAACAATAATAATGATAATAACTGATAATAATCATGAAAAATACTATTATAATAGAATAGATAAATTAAAGCACACTTTAATTATGCGCCTAGGTAGGGAGACACATGTTCCATAGGTGTGGTGGTGGTGGTGTGGCAGGTGTGGTAGTGGTAAGACAGGTGTGGTGGTGGTGGTGTGACAGGTGTGGTAGTGGTATGACAGGTGTGGTGGTGGTGGTGTGACAGGTGTGGTAGTGGTATGACAGGTGTGGTGGTGGTGGTGTGACAGGTGTGGTAGTGGTATGACAGGTGTGGTGGTGGTGGTGTGACAGGTGTGGTAGTGGTATGACAGGTGTGGTGGTGGTGGTGTGACAGGTGTAGTGGTGGTGGTGTGACAGGTGTGGTGGTGGTGTGACAGGTGTGGTGGTGGTGGTGTGACAGGTGTGGTAGTGGTATGACAGGTGTGGTGGTGGTGGTGTGGCAAGTGTAGTGGTGGTGGTGTGACAGGTGTAGTGGTGGTGGTGTGACAGATGTAGCGGTGGTGGTGTGACTGGTGTGGTAGTGGTGTGACAGGTGTGGTGGTGGTGTGACAGGTGTGGTGGTGGTGTGACAGGTGTGGTGGTGGTCGTGTGACAGGTGTGGTAATGGTGTGACAGGTGTGGTGGTGGTGTGACAGGTGTGGTTGTGGTGTGACAGGTGTGGTGATGGTGGTGTGACAGGTGTAGTGGTGGTGGTGTGACAGGTGTAGTGGTGGTGGTGTGACAGGTGTAGTGGTGGTGGTGTGACAGGTGTAGTGTTGGTGGTGTGACAGGTGTGGTGGTGGTGGTATTGGTGTGACAGGTGTGGTAGTGGTGTGACAGGTGTGGTGGTGGTGGTGTGACAGGTGTGGTAGTGGTATGACAGGTGTGGTGGTGGTGGTGTGACAGGTGTAGTGGTGGTGGTGTGACAGGTGTGGTGGTGGTGTGACAGGTGTGGTGGTGGTGGTGTGACAGGTGTGGTAGTGGTATGACAGGTGTGGTGGTGGTGGTGTGACAAGTGTAGTGGTGGTGGTGTGACAGGTGTAGTGGTGGTGGTGTGACAGATGTAGCGGTGGTGGTGTGACTGGTGTGGTAGTGGTGTGACAGGTGTGGTGGTGGTGTGACAGGTGTGGTGGTGGTGTGACAGGTGTGGTGGTGGTCGTGTGACAGGTGTGGTAATGGTGTGACAGGTGTGGTGGTGGTGTGACAGGTGTGGTTGTGGTGTGACAGGTGTGGTGATGGTGGTGTGACAGGTGTAGTGGTGGTGGTGTGACAGGTGTAGTGGTGGTGGTGTGACAGGTGTAGTGGTGGTGGTGTGACAGGTGTAGTGTTGGTGGTGTGACAGGTGTGGTGGTGGTGGTATTGGTGTGACAGGTGTGGTAGTGGTGTGACAGGTGTGGTGGTGGTGGTGTGACAGGTGTGGTGGTGGTGGTATTGGTGTGACAGGTGTGGTAATGGCGTGACAGGTGTGGTGGTGGTGTGACAGGTGTGGTGGTGGTAGTGTGACAGGTGTAGTGGTGGTGGTGTGACAGGTGTAGTGGTGGTGGTAGTGATAGGTGTGGTGGTGGTGGTGTGACAGAGGTGGTGGTGGTGGTGTGACAGGTGTGGTGGTGGTGGTATGACAGGTGTGGTGGTGGTGTTACAGGTGTGGTGGTGGTGGTGTGACAGGTGTGGTGGTGGTGTGACAGGTGTGGTGGTGGTGGTGTGACAGGTGTAGTGGTGGTGGTGTGACAAGTGTAGTGGTGGTGGTGTGACAGGTGTGGTGGTGGTGTGACAGGTGTGGTGGTGGTGTGACAGGTGTGGTGGTGGTGGTGTGACAGGTGTAGTGGTGGTGGTGTAACAGGTGTAGTGGTGGTGGTAGTGATAGGTGTGGTGGTGGTGGTGTGACAGGTGTGGTGGTGGTGGTATGACAGGTGTGGTGGTGGTGGTGTTGTGACATATGTGGTGGTGAAGGTAGTGGTGTAATAGGTGTGGTGATGGTGGTGTGACAGGTGTGGTGGTGGTGTGACAGGTGTAGTGGTGGTGGTGTGACAGGTGTAGTGGTGTTAGTGTGACAGGTGTAGTGGTGTTGGTGGTGGTAGTGATAGGTGTGGTGGTGGTGGTGTGACAGGTGTGGTGGTGGTGGTATGACAGGTGTGGTGGTGGTGGTGTTGTGACAGATGTGGTGGTGAAGGTAGTGGTATAACAGGGGTGGTGGTGGTGTGACAGGTGTGGTAGTGGTGGTAGTGGTGTGACAGGTGTGGTGGTGGTGGTGTGACAGGTGTGGTGGTGGTGTGACAGGTGTGGTGGTGGTGGTGTGACAGGTGTGGTGGTGGTGTGACAGGTGTGGTGGTGGTGTGGCAGGTGTAGTGGTGATGGTGTGACAGGTGTGGTGGTGGTGGTAGTGATGTGACAGGTGTGGTGACAGGTGTGACAGGTGTGGTGGTGGTGTGACAGGTGTGTTGGTGGTGTGACAGGTGTGGTGGTGGTGTGACAGGTGTGGTAGTGGTGTGACAGGTGTGGTGGTGGTGTGACAGGTGTGGTGGTGGTGTGGCAGGTGTAGTGGTGGTGGTGTGACAGGTGTGGTGGTGGTGTG
>JAXIVD010011630.1:7500-10978 GCA_036785275.1 Cancer borealis
ACAACCAAGAATATAACGGTGAGAAGCAATAATTAAATAAAGTAATGAGGGGAGGGGGAAATATTACACGGTGCTCGGGAAAAGAATAATTAAACAAGTGAAGCAACGAACACAAAGGCGAGGAGTGAGGTGCGGGACGGTACTCGGGCAGACACCTCCAGGCTCTGTGGGAGGAGGAGGAGGAGGAGGAGGAGGAGGAGGAGGAGGAGGAGGAGGAGGAGGAGGAGGAGGAGGAGGAGGAGGAGGAGGAGAAGGAGGAGGAGGAGGAGGAGGAGGCAGGAGGGGAGAGGGAAGGGGAGGATGTCGAGGCGCGAGGTAAAATAAGAAGTTACAAATCAAAGTAATTAAAAGGAACTAAAGCATTTCAAGACAAAAAAGGGGGAAAAAAATATTAAAAGAAAAGAGAAAACATCACATCAAAGGACTTAGGGAATTCAAATTAATGAGAGACATCAGAGAGAAGCAAATTATTTAATATGTCTGCGGGATGAAAATGTTTCCAATAATATCTAATCAGACGAGGCAGACGATGCACTTAATACGTAGACAAAACCAGACAGCGTATAGCATGGAATAAAACCGAGTCGCAACTGGAAATAGAAATGGAAAAACCTCAATAAAAAGAAATACTGATAAAATAAGAGTAAGGGGAGGAAGTACGAGGAAGAGGGCGAGAAAAAGAACAAGGAAGATTAAATGGACAAGCCTCATTAGAAAAAATACTGATAAAATAAGAGTTAGGGTAGAAAATATGAGAAGAAAGGACGAGAAAAAGCACAAGGAGTAAATGGACATGCCTCATTAGAAGAAAAAAAACTACTTCTGATATAAAAAGAACCAGGGATGGAAATACGAGGAATAAAATGAGAAAAAAGAACAAGGAAGAATAGGATAAAAGAGATTAGTTGATATTAGGTATAATACGGTGATGTTTGGTATCGTTCTATGTTTCCTCCCTTGTCTTCTTTTAAATTAAACCAGTTCACCGTTTAAATTCACTTAAATAACATCGTGCATCATTTATAGTGTTTTTGTTAGTATGAAGAGACACTAACTAGGCTTTCCTATTGTATTTCTACACATACCATTTCCATTTGCAATAATGAAAATAAATGAGTTTGGAGTCAACATTAGGCTACCCATCGTTACTGAGTGAAATAATACATTACTAACAATGAGATGCAGAAGTAATCAATAAAACACATACACACACTCTCTCCTTCACACTAGTCCTTTCTGCAGCAGAAATATTGCTACTTCTAAGAATCCTGAATGAATTATTGACGGAATATCAGATTAAAAATTCTCCCTTCACGATTTTTTTCCATAAAGTTACGTAAAATCTGGAAAAAAAATAATGAACGTTAAAACCCTGAGCAACACTCCTGAGTCTTGGCGTAGAAACTCAAGTAACTTTGTGATGAAGAAATTATTATGAAAAAGAGAAAAGTTTAGTCAACGTTGTAAAATTAAGAAAAGAATATGAAATGTTATAAACCATTAAAAAATACTGCAGTGTAGTGCGAAGCTTCATGACAGGTGACTGCATCAAGACACCAAAAATTAGTTCCTTCTTAATTAATTCAGGTGTTAATGGCGCCCCACCGACTTTTCTGCTGTACAATTTTTCATCTCGCACAAAAACAAAGGCGGCATAAAACGTAAAAAATACACATTAGAGCGACAAAATTAATTCCATCTCTTGGAAACGCTGCATACAGCATCATCAAGAGAAGCTGAGTCTTTACTCCCGGAGGAGGAGGAGGAGGAGGAGGAGGAGGAGGAGGAGGAGGAGGAGGAGGAGGAGGAGGAGGAGGAGGAGGAGGAGGAGGAGGATTACATAGTATTACAAAGGAAGAACAGGTACCAGAACACCTGTTAGCCTATAATGAGGGTATCTACTGAACTATGTATTACAACCTGGAAACTACACGTTGAAGATAAGGATAGAATAGAGAGACTTCTTCCCACCCACCTCTCCCTCCGGCAACGTACTGGCAAGAAGAGAAGGACTTAGAAGGACGAGCAGGAGAAGGAGGAAGTAGAGAAAGTACTACAGAAGAGAACGAGGAGGACAAAGAAATGGATGATTAGGAAAATGAGATGAAACATGGAAGAGAATGATGCAAAGGGTAAAAACAAAGAGAAACAGAAGGATAAAATCTGATAGAAGGAGTATAAAGAAAATAAAAGGAAGAGGAAGAGATTATGCGCAAACATTGATGGATCGCATATAAAAAAGAAATATATAAAGAAAACAAGAGATATTCACACATGGATCGATAAGCCAAAAATAAATAAGCAAGTACAAGAATATACAAGCAAATAAGTTAATAAATAAATAAGTAAATGAAAACATTGAAAGATACAATAATGAACTGAAGTAATGAATGAATATTAAAGAAATATCACACAAGTCAGTGAGGTAAAAAAGAAAAAATAACAATATTGAAAAGAGTAGAGTAATTAGTGAAATAAATTAAACAGAGCCAAAAGGAAGAGATAAGAGAAAACACTCATAAAAATAACACATATACAAAAGTCTTCCATAAAACACTCAGTCATGATTTGCTCTATATTCATTTTCTAATTATCTTATTAATTACTGTTATTCTCCCCTCTCTCTTCATGCTCCTACACACACACACACACACACACACACACACACACACACACACACACACACACACACACACACACACACACACACACACACACACACACACACACACACACACACACACACATGAAATAAGTCCTTTAAGGAGTCTGTAGTCATTGCGATATGATTTCTACAGATATAATTTCCTTTTTCGGTTCCAATAACTTTTAAAAGACACAAAACATCTCATGATATCTCAAATTTCCTCAGAAATAAGCAAACAAATGGAAAAAAATATATAAATATTCTAAGCCGACAAAACAAAATGCAGTTTCCTTTCACAGTAACTTTCCCCAAAACATTTCCAAACACCATCGTTTCAAAACTGTACTGTGGCAAGCCGTACTGATGCGTCGAGCGGAAATTGTATATTAGGTTTTCATTTAAATTTTGTTTGTGTAAAAAAAAATATATATATACACATATATATCTATATCTATCTATCTATCTATCTATCTATCTATCTATCTATATATATATATATATATATATATATATATATATATATATATATATATTTATATATATATATATATATATATATATATATAAATAGATAGCTAGATAAAGATAAAGTGCGAAAGAGAAAGAGAGAGAGAGAGAGAGAGAGAGAGAGAGAGAGAGAGAGAGAGAGAGAGAGAGAGAGAGAGAGAGAGAGAGAGAGAGAGAGAGAGACTGTTGCTGAGCACTTTCTTTTTTCCTTGAGGTACGTCCCTTACTTTGCATAGTAATTAAGGTTCGTGCGTACACACATACACACACACACACACACACACACACACACACACACACACACACACACACACACACACACAC
>JAXIVD010011631.1:0-2500 GCA_036785275.1 Cancer borealis
TATTAGTAATTAACTCACACTTATTATTTTTCTTCCTCCTCCTTATTAGTAATTGCAGACTCAACACTTCATAAATACCTAGAAAAAAAAAGGTTTAAACACAAAATCTTGCCAATGTTATTTCCTTAGCAGTGTGAAACTTTTTTGTATGTCATATCGTAACTAAACTACGGAATAATTTCCATGTTTGTTGAGGGAAAGACGAACATCTAATATTATCTACCTGGAAGTGACGTTTATTTTGACGTCAAGCAATTAAAACGTATATAGAAAAATATATCCAGGATCAATTCCATTAATTATCCTTTCTATATCCATAATGAATGCCTTTGAGAGTAACTTCATGCTCGACAAACACTTCAAAAGGAATTACAGTTAACGTATCATATTTTTATCTCCATGTCCGATGCAATCAATCATAACTTCACGAGAGAAAGAAGAGAAGCTAATAAGAGAGAACGAGAACAAAGCAGAAATAGAAAAATGGTCGAGAGCGCATAGGAGAACACGAGCAGAATGAGGAAGGAGGAACAAGAAAAACCCCCCAGGAAGGTAGCAAAATGAGGTGCAAAAAAAGAAGAGACGACGAGAAAGATAAAGCAAATAGAAAAAAAAATGAAGAGGAAAAAATTAAGAGGTGGACGAGATGGAAGAGGAAGAGGACGAAGTCGAGAATAAGAGGAAGAGAGGTAGGAAGAAACGAAAGTAAGCAAGATAAAAAGAAAAAAACGAGGAGGAGGAGGAGGAGGAGGAGGAGGAGGAGGAGGAGGAGGAGGAGGAGGAGGAGGAGGAGGAGGAGGAGGTTGAGAAGGAGAATTTAATGTATCTTCCCTTGCCTGCTCACCTTGGGCCACCCTGACAGCCACTGAAGTAAGGGTAAGAAAGTATAATTTTAAGCTTAACATATATTAAAGGCAGCCGCTCTCTCTCTCTCTCTCTCTCTCTTTTCTCTCTCTCTCTCTCTCTCTCTCTCTCTCTCTCTCTCTCTCTCTCTCTCTCTCTCTCTCTCTCTCTCTCTCTCTCTCTCTCTCTCTCTCTCTCTCTCTCTCTTGTAGATCTATCTATCTATCTACATAGTTATCGATCTATCAATATCTATCACTCAGCTGCTTTCCTCTTTCCAACTTTCTTCCGCATTCTTCCACATTCCCTTTTTCTCCAATGTCATATTTTATTTAGTCTCCTTTAACTGCTTCCTCTGTTTACTTCCCTCATTATTTTGCATTTCAGCTTCTTTGCATGTCCTTCACTTCTCCTCTTCCTCCTCCTCGTCTTCCTCCTACTCCTTCCTCCTTCCTGTTCTCTTCTTACTTTTTTCTGGTTTTCTCATATCGTTCGTCTATCTCATATCCAAAACAACTCGTAGGATCATAACCAGTGATTGCTTGGTATTTTCGCCCACCTGTGTGTGATGTGCTGCAGGTGACAGGTGTAATGGTGGTGGTGGTGGTGGTGGTGGTGGTGGTGGTGGTGGTGGTGGTGGTGGTGGGGGTGGTGGTGGGGGTGGGGGTGGGGGTGGTGGTGGTCGGGGTGGTGGTGGTGGTGGTGGTGGTGGTGGTGGTGGTGGTGGCGGTGGTGGTGGTGGTGGTGGTGGCGGTGGTGGTGGTGATGGTGGTGGTGGTGGTGGTATAGCTGAGGTTTAGTTATGTCTATTAGCTATTTTTATTTTCATGCGAGAGACTTTCATTATTGTTATTTGTCAGTTTTTTCTCGTCATTTTAGTATTATTTTCTTCCTTTTCCAATTCAATCTTCATCTCATTGTCTCTCTTTTCTGATGCTAAGGTATTTTTTTCCCTCTCACTCCTTATCTATCTCTATCTATCTATCTATCTATATTAGAACAAACAAAGAAAACACACACACACACACACACACACACATACACACACACACACACACACACACACACACACACACAGGGAAATGGAAAATGCCTTTCAATGTAAACATATGCCAGGTCCCTGAAACGACAACAAAAAACAATACTTTTAACATGGAAAAGTGTGGAGCGAAACCCAACTCTCTTTGTAGCCAAAGATAGATAGATAGATAGAAAGATTGATAAATAGATATATAGATAGATAGATAGATACATAGATAGATAAATAGATAGAGATAGATAGATAGGTATATATAGAGAGAGGGCGAAAGAGAGAGATAGAGATAGATAGATAGACAGATAGATAGACAGATATATATATATAGATAGATAGATAGATAGATAGATATAGATAGATAGGTAGATAAATAGTGATAGAGATAGATTGATAGATAAATTGATAGATAGAGAAAATAAGGTAATAGAAATAGTGAGACATGATGGGAGGGATCAAATCACACACACACACACACACACACACACACACACACACACACACACACACACACACACACACACACACACACACACACACACACACACACACACACACACACACACACACACACACACACACACACACACACACACACACACACACACACACACACACACACAC
>JAXIVD010011632.1:5000-7500 GCA_036785275.1 Cancer borealis
TCAATGCCCTATCTACTCCTATGCTGATGAAACCATCTTGCATTTTTCAACGCCGTACAACAGACGCCCAACCCAATAAGAACTAAATTATTTAAATAATTGGGGCAGAGCAAACTTGGTTCTGTTCAGTGCCTCAAAAGCTCAATTTCTACAGGGATCCCGCAGAGTCGCAAAAGATCCCAGAGTGCCTCGCAATGCACTAAATCAAACGTCTTTTTGAGATCGACATTGGCTGCGAGCATCCTCTGTCGAAACACATATCGGCGATCCACCAGTACGCAAAGCGTTAGGATACGGTCAGATATTGACTTATCAGGTGTGAACTCTGACTGTTCAGGTCTCTGATATTTCAGCAAATGACTCCGAACTCGCTTCAGTAGCAGATGGACGAGCACCTTGCCTGGCACGCTGAGCAACGTTATACCGCGGTAATTGTTGCAATCCTGGTCCCTTACCTTTCCAGATAGGGATGACCAACCCCCTTTTCCAGTCAAGAGGAATGGTACCTGAATGTCATACAGCATTCAATACAGCATGCAACCCACGGATCATGGCCTCGCCTCCAGCTTTGAGCAACTCTGCACTGATGTTACAAATGCAAGTGGCCTTTCCACCACTCAACTTTGCCACAGCCTCTTTGACTTCATTAATAGAGGGTGCACCTTCATTAATGGGCAGATCAGTATCCATCATCTGTAACCCAGTGGTTTGAAGCTGTCCGCTTGGTGGGTTAACCTTGAACAATTGCTCAAGGTACTTAGCCCAACGAGCCATCTGTTCATCCGCGTCTGATACGAGGCAACCATCTGCTGTTCGGATAGCACTCACCCGTGATGTAGACTTGGAATTGAGCTTCTTCAGGGCTTGATAAGCAGGTTTGAGATAATTAGCATTTTAATGACTCTTAACATCCTATGTGAAACTCCTGACATACCTCTCCTTGTCTCTACCTACGAGACATGTACTGGTCCCGACTCCCAGCCAACCAAGGTGTGCAACACTTTTCTATGCTGTCCAGCGTCACCACCGACGCAAAACCACCCAGTGATCTCGGATGCCCCCCAACACATCCTCTGGCAGCCTCAAGAGTTTCATGGTTGAAGATATCGCACAGTTCTACGGAGTCTTCTAGGGTATCGAGCACTTCAAACTGATTTGAGACTGTCATTGCATACTCATGAGCACATGACGAGTCCTTCAGTTTCTCAAGGTGGAGCACATTGTGATCACATCTTGATTTCTTTCTGGACTTGACATGAAGCTTAAGTGTTCCAACAACGAGCCTGTGGTCAGTTGTAAAGAACTCAGCACTCCAGAAAACCTAACAGTTCTGGAGGATCCTCCAACGAGTACTAACGAGGATGTGATCGATCCCCCGAGCTACCCCTCCGGCATTGCTATGCCAAGTTCAGCGGTGCAACTCTGGTCTTTGATACCAAAGACCTGCAATTCTCAATCTTCTGAATTTTGCGAAATTCAGAAGGAGAGAGCTGTTGGTGTTCCTGGTACGTACCAGAGCCATGAGAACCAACACATAACTCGTAGGCAGCTCTCTCAGTGCCAGTGGGAGCATTGATGTCGCCCAAGACAATGAGTATGTCCAGGCCGGGGGACTGATCCAGAACAGCTCCAAAAAATTAATTTTTTTAATAGTATCTTCTTTTAAACGATTTCAAATGTTTTTTTTTTTTTTTTGTAAATAATCATAAATTTTATACATTTCATAATTTATAAATTATGTCTGGCGCTGAAACGACAGCGCTGAATAGTCTGGCGCTGAATAGTCTGGCGCTGAAACGGTGGCGCTGAAACGGCGGCGCTTAAACGGCAGCGCTGAACTGGGCCATTCCCCCAGAACAGAGTTCAGTTTAGCGTAGAACATCTTTTTTTCGTCAGTCCCACACATCTCGGTAGGAGCATATACTGCAACAAGAGACATGAAGCCTCAGGTGTGCTTCAGCCTCAATCGCATTATACGCTCATCAACCGGAATAATCCCAAACACGGACGGCTGCAGTCTGCTAGAGACTTCCATAAGACGGGTATCATTGCTCCGTGGCCGGAGAGTTGGCCGATAGACATTTGGCCGACAGACATTTCACCGACGGACATTTGACCGAACGAACATCTGACCGACAGACATCTCACCGAAAGGACATTTCACCGAACGGACATTTGGCTGACAGACATTTCACCGAAAAACAAACGACTGAACAGATAGCTGGCAAACAATTATGTCGGCATATATGGTCATTAACGAATAAATCTTTCGTTACTGTTTCTGTTCAACCTATAAAATGAAAAAGAAGCTCTTAATAGCATTGCAGCATGCTTCCCAAATGCAAATATTTATTAATGTTTTTTTTCCATTTTGGGCAGTGGTTGTGGAGAAAAATACAAACATTTGGGCTACAGACTTGGTATAATGATCCAATGAATGCACTGACTGTCAAGTCTATTCAAGCTTTAGCATTTCTGCCAGTTAGTGACGTTGTTGAAA
>JAXIVD010011633.1:0-10963 GCA_036785275.1 Cancer borealis
CCACTACACTTGCCCCGTTTGGACGCAGCAATCACCTCTCCATACTCTTGACCACCAAGCTCAAAATGTCTATCAAGTTCGAAGTCACCACCAAGACGTACCGCCCACTCAATCATCAATTATCTCTTTTGGCAATTGGCTCGTCCACCATCCCTGGACTGAAGTGGTCACAGTGCAGGATGTGGAAACTAAATTGATAAATTACAGAACTTCTGCATATCACATTTCTTCCCGGTAAAAAAATTTCATCAGCACCCCGCCGACATACCTTGGATCACGGACAATAAAAATACTCATGAATCATCGCACAAGTAACACAGTTCTTTACAAGTCCTTACGCAACAAAGTAATTAGAGAAATATAATATGCCAACTTCAATTTCTACCCACAAACACTCCAAAATCTCAAATTGACAGACCAGAGCAAGTGGTTTAACAAGATAAAAAGATCTCTGCGGTCTAAACAAGGCGCCGCACACCCACCCTGCCTCAACAACCTGTCCAGCCAAGATGCAGCTAACGAGGCAATCACACATTTTGCCTTTATCTGCCAACGCCTTTCTGACCTTGACCTAACTCAGCTTCCAGCCTACTTACCCATGCAAACCACCGCAACCACACTTCAAGAGTATCAGTTATACATGAAGATCAAGGAAAGCAAGACTAAACGAGCTATTATTCCCATAGACCTTCCGATGCCCTTGTTCAAAGAATTTGCCTCAGAACTATCCGAGCCACTTACCTCCATCAACAACGCCTATCTACAACAGGGTAAAGCATCTTCAAACTGGAAAACAACATACGTGACACCCGTGCCCAAGAAGCCCTCCTCTGCCACCCTAGATGAAACCCGCCCTGTCTCGATCATCTGCATGCCCAGCTTGTTGTGTGAGAGTTTCGTGGCAGACTGGGCCTACACCGACCTCTACCCCTACCTCGACCCCCAGTACGGCAACATTACAACCACTTCAACTTCACACTACCTCATCAGCCTCCTGAATTACATCTACAACAATTTAGAAAAACGCAAAACCTCCCTTGTCATTACCCTCATTGACTTTAGTAAAGCATTCCACCTGGTTGACCACACCACCGCCATCAGCAAGGCAGCTACACACGGTATCCGTGAGTGGATTGTGATTACGTTCGCAAACTTCCTCACAAGCCGTTGCCAGGCAGTACGCATGTAGGCTGCCATTTCCACCTTCCTGCCCTTCACCTGTGGTTTTCCCCAAGGCCCCGGATTGGCCCTCTACTTTTCCTGACTTTAATCAACGATGCCGTCAGTGGCACTACCTCCCTTTGTAAGTACGTTGATGATTCAACAGTAGCAGCCGTCATCAACAATTCATCCCCAGACTACCAGCCATTACAGGACATCCTGAACAACTTACACACCTGGTCAAACACCAATCACGTCACCCTCAACCACAAGACAGTGGTGATGCTCTTCAACCTCGCCACCACCCCCACCCACCACCCAGCCCCCAGCCCTCACCAACGGAGACTACACCCTGGACGTGGTGCATTCCACCAAGATCCTTCGGCGTAACCACGGTGATGGAAACATGTTTTCACAACCGTCTCCTCCGCATCATTTCGTCGCCGAAAAACCCTCACCGTACCACCATCTCAACTGACCAACATTTACAAGTCCTTTATCCTCCCAAAGGTGACTTATGCACCTCCTGCCTGGTCCTCCAGCCTCAACTTCACCCAGCTCCACAGATTAGAAAGAGTACAGAAAGGAACTGTCAGAAATATTCTTGGTCCAGCATAAACTGGGTATGAAGATGCCCTTTCCACCCTCAGCTTAACTATTCTCCCTCTACTATACCAGCATGCACTCCTACAGTTCGGCAAACAACTGCTTCACACCCCTCGTCACCGCCACATGCTCCCCACCCCCCCTCTCCCCTCCCGCCCACCTAGGCACGCCACCCACACCCACAACATACTGACTCCCCTGCGTTCCGGTACTGACAGGCATCGTAACAGTCCTATTTCTACCATCGTTAGGCTCATCAATACTTCCTAGTTTATTTATTTATTTGTTCTTTTTCCCTTGTGTAACTACGTATTCCACCCAATATTATTGTATTTATGGTATTTTTCTGTTTTATATTTATATAACTTATTGTAATGGACTATTGTGCATCTATTTTTATTATGTCATCTCCATTGTACCTTATTTATGTCCTCGTCTTGTTTCCATTCGTAAGGCTGACCTTTCTTATTTAACAGATTATTATTATTATTATATCATATTAAGATTTTAATAATAACAATATTAATAATATAATGATAAAATTAATCATGACAATAATAATACTATAACTTTAATAACAACAAACATAATAATAATAATAACAAAATAATAATAATGATACTAATAAAAATAACAATTATAACAATGATAATAATAATAACAATAACAACTAATAACAATAACAACTAATAATAATAAAAATAACATTCATAATAATAAAAATAACATTCATAATAATAATGATAATAATAATAATAATAATAATAATAATAATAATAATAATAATAATAATAGTAATAATAATAGTTATAATAATAATGATGACAATAATAATAATAATGACAATGAACAAAAGACATTTCAATCAACGATGAATTTTACCTTTGTGAGTTGGCAACAATGACAAGACTTCGATTTTCTATTCTCTCTCTCTCTCTCTCTCTCTCTCTCTCTCTCTCTCTCTCTCTCTCTCTCTCTCTCTCTCTCTCTCTCTCTCTCTCTCTCTCTCTCTCTCTCTCCACATAACTTCCCTCCCCTAACCTGGCCGGCATTTTAAACCTCAAAACGGTGTGAACTTCACCAAAAAGGGAAACAAAGATGAAAAAAGAAAGAGGGGATAAAATACAAAGGAAAAATGCGAAGAAAAACAAGAAAAATACTGAAAATAAATGAAAGGGGATACCAGTAGACCGCTAGTACCTTCCACCGCTGCCATTAATGATTCCTTCCTGACCTTGACCTTTGACCTTGACCTTTGAATAATTAATGGAGTGGAGCCTTGGTGTAGGGGGTCATGTTGGTGAAGTTTTGTGATGCTGTGTTGCGTTTTGACAGCGTTATGAAGGTTTGAAAATGTGTAAGTCGGCGGCCAGCTTGGTGTTGGGCGGGACGAAGGTGGCGCCCAACACCACCTCCAATGGGAAGACTAATGACGACTTTTCAACCTTTCCTGACCTTGAAATTTGACCCTTAACCTTGACCTTTCAAAATGTAATGAAGGAAAGGGTGTCACGAGGAGGAGTAAGAGGAGACAAGAGGAAAATGAATAAGAGATTGAAGAGGAAACAAATATAAAGAAGAGAGAGAGAGAGAGAGAGAAGAGAGAGAGAGAGAGAGAGAGAGAGAGAGAGAGAGAGAGAGAGAGAGAGAGAGAGAGAGAGAGAGAGAGAGAGAGAGAGAGAGAGAGAGAGAGAATGAGGGAGTAACGTGTATGTTTGTTTGTTTCCTTTTCCGTAGCGTTGAAAAATATGAGATTATTTTGCTTAATCTCTCTCTCTCTCTCTCTCTCTCTCTCTCTCTCTCTCTCTCTCTCTCTCTCTCTCTCTCTCTCTCTCTCTCTCTCTCTTCTTTATAACTTTTCCTCTTCATTTATCTATTCTTTTCCTCTTTTTTCCTAGTATTTTCCTCCTCCTCCTCTTCCTCCTCCCATCACCCATTACCTGCTCTTTCCTATATTTTACGAGGGTCGTAACGGAAATGTGTGTGTGTGTGTGTGTGTGTGTGTGTGTGTGTGTGTGTGTGTGTGTGTGTGTGTGTGTGTGTGTGTGTGTGTGTGTGTAAGTTATTTTTCCAGTATTATTTTCCTTCCCTACTTCCTCCTCCTCCTCCTCCTCCTCCTCCTCCTTTTCCTTCTCTTCCTCCTTTCCCTTACTGCTACAAAGACTCATGTTTCTGTCCCGTAAATAGTTCTTCTTTTCCTTTTTTTCCCCTTTTTGCCTCAATCCTTTAATTTTCTTACATTTCTTCTCTTCACATTCTTATTTTACATTTATTCCTATTATTTTGTTTTATCACACACATACACATACACATCCACATACATACAGACATACACAGACACACACACACACACACACACACACACACCACTCAACATCACATCAGAAATAGATTCATTGAAGATAATTTAGAACTTTCTCATTTTCTTGGACAACGCAACACCACTTATCCATAAAACGAGGTAGTTGTACCGAAGACTTCTTCCCTTTTCCTTTTTTTCCCTATTTTTCCCGTCTCCTCTTAAGTGACAAAATATTAAAGGAAATAAAAAAATAAATATACGACAATAATTATTAATTTTTCAAACCAAATAATTTGATTGAGTTTTATACTATGACAAAATGTGAAAAAAGGGAGAAAGGTACGTTTATGAAAATCCAGGAAAAGTAATATTAAAGGAAAATGAAATAATATAATCAAGTAAATAATCAAAGAGTTCTCCGCCTCCGCCTCCGCCTCCGCCTCCACCTCCACCTCCGCCTCCGCCTCCGCCTCCGCCTTTCAATTTGTTGAACAGATGCTAAGTGCTTATCGAGTTTCTTCTTATATTATCAAATTGTGATATTGTTAACTATTTGTGCTGGTAGGGAATTCCAAATATTCACGATTCAATTGAAGAAAAAGTTCATCGCTTCATTCGATCAAAAACGTTTACCAATGATCTCGAAGCCATTGTTACGGGTGGTGCTTGTGAGATTGGTAGTTACATAATCATTAATGTTGATATTATCAAAGCCGTGAAAACGTTAAATACCTCAAGTAGGTCCCCCTTGTAGCCTACGTTTGGATAAACTGAATAAGTTCAGCTCCTTAAGTCGTTCTTTGTAAGAATTATTTCGCAATCTTACGCAGAAGAGGAGGAGGACAAAATGCAAATTCAAATTACACCTTCACGCACTCATAGACTCATTCATTCATTCACTCACTCACACACTCACTTCTGATTCATTAATAATAATAATAATAACAATAATAATAATAATAATAATAATAATAATAATAACAATAATAATAATAATAATAATAATTCTATTCCACCCAAAAGCATAGGCAACACAAAGTGAGTACAAAAAGTAATTCTGTTAAACACACTAATGATACACAAGGATTAAAAACACACCTTAATACTAACTAATCGAAACAAATATACTAAGTACTAAACATTAAATACAAAATATTAAAGTAAGTACTAAATACTAAAACATGCAGCAGCAGCAGCAGCAGCAGCAGCAGGTGTCGAGTGAGCACGATAAATGGTGACATGCACATGTCGCTCCCAGGAGTCCCTGTTACTGAGAACACTGATGTACAGAGCCTCAATGTGCTGTCACGACGAAGGCTGCGAAGCTCCTCCTCCACAGTTCCACCACCTGCACTTGGTGGCCACGGAGCATCTCACGGACATAGGCCGTAGGCTCCTCTGTGAAATAGTCCCGGAGGAGGTACCTGACCATCACCTGAATCCCGCTGTGAAGAGAGGTTGGGCGTGGAAGGAGGACTGGATGTGGCAGCATTCACCTGTGATGCACGCTTGCTATGTCTCTTCCTGGGCTGCACAAAGCCACTGTCCTTGTCAGCAGCTCCAGCGTCAGGCGTAGCAGCGGCGGGTGTGGTGGTTGCGTCAGGCCAGGCCGCGCGGCAACCTCAGCCAACGAAGGCTGCTGCATGATCTGACCCACCATTGGCACCCGGGGACGCGCCCCGCCACTAGAGGTGACAGGCTAATTGGTACGGGAGTGGCCCCATCATCCGCACTCCGCAGGGCGACAGCACCGTACCCCACCCCCGGCGGCAGCATCAGAGGGGGGGGGGTTGACGGCAGGCAGATGCCCCCTGAACATGGGTAGGAGTGGTAGCGTCCTCCCAGTGGGGTGCAGGGTGTCTCGGCCTGGGGCATTAGTAAAAGAGCTGGTGCTCGGGAGTGTTGGTAGAGCTGGTTGGTCGACTGGAGAGAGGAAAACTGATGTCCAGTTAAGGTTAGCTCTACCAACACTCCCGAGCACCAGCACTTTTCATTGGTGACCCCGGAGTAGCTGTTACATCAGCACCTTGCTCCACCACCCCCGGCGGCAGTATCAGATGGGGGTGACGGCAGTGGTCTGGCTTTGTCCCGTACTAACACGGGTCTGCCTCTCCATCTTAGTGTCCCAGTAGGAACGCCTGGCACTCATTTGGTCCAGCAGGGACCGTTGCTCCGTCATGATCGTCACCATCCTCGGAATCTCGCTGGTAAAGTCACGGCTTACCCGGTGAATCTCTTCCGTAAGGTCACTGTTTATCTTGGTACACATGGAGTACGTAGCCATCACGTCCATGCCGCCCATAGACACGGGGTGATGTTACTAATGTGCCAACACATTATGAACATCAGCTGGTGTCTCTTGCAATAGATCCAGGATCGTCGAGACATTGTGAGCCTTCAGCCTGGATCGTCTCCTCCTGATCCTAGATCCTGTTTTCTCCAGCAGGATCCTGAAGGTGGTTTCCAATGCCTTTGTGATAGCATCATGGTGACAGTAGTCGTAGAACACCTTCACAAGGTCATCCTTGGCCGACTTCCAGCTCATGTGTGAGAGACAGCGAAGCACATCATCCACCGCCGCGACCACCTGTGGTTCAGTCACTCCTGAAGGAGTGTTAGAGTGTGTGGTGGGCGCCATGATGGTCAAACCACACCACTCACCACCATTAGAGAAACTTCTTTAATATGTTTAACAGAGACTTGGCTCCAGAAGATAAAGATCCCAACTCTGCCTTTATGTTAGAAGGTTTTACACTAAAGCGAGGTGACAGGACTGTGGATTCAGGCAAGTCGAGTGGAGGTGGTGTTTGTGTTTATATCAATAATAGATGGTGTAGTGATGTTTCAATGCACGAGGAACGCTGCAATGAAAATATTGAGTACATAGTTTTGTCACCGAGACCTTTTTATCTTCCTCGAGAATTTAATAAAATATATGTTATAGTGTAAGAGCTGGTGCTCGGGAGTCCTTGTGTAGCTAGTTGGTTGACTGGAGAGAGGAAAACTCAATCTCCAGTTGAGGTTATTTATTATCAAAAATATAGATCATATAAACAAAATTTAAATTATAACAATGAATATCATAAATGGTGTATGCGCGCTGTCTGAGGACAGAGCGCGCCAAGTTGATATTGAAAAGCTATTCTGCAGCGCAACAAGATACATAAAAATATAGACAAAAGAAAAACATAAATAAAGATACATGATGATTACAATGAAAATAATGAAAATAATGAAAAATATAAAAATACAAAGTTTATAATAGTTGTGGCTACTCGACCTACATACTTAGGGAACGGGTACCACACGTTCTCTAAGTCTTTTAAGGGGAGACTGCTACAATACCCCCCCCCCCCACCCTAGTGACGAGGAAGGAGGAAAGATATCTTGGTGGTGCGGTGCTGCTGTTGTTGTGCTGCCGATTTAATGGTAGAGATGTCTGGGGCCAACAGATATGCGGGCTTGACTCGGTCGATGGCCACCGCGTCCTGAACGCCGTTCCTGTCAATGGTGACAGTCTTCCTGGTCCGTCTCAGGACGAGGTAGGGTCCTTGGTAGGGCTGCGTTAGAGGACGGCGGACGGCATCCACGCGTATGAAGACGTGGGTACAGGTGTCGAGGTCCTGGCTCACAAAGGTCCTCATCGGGGAAGAACGAGGCTGCACTGGCTGAATGTTTCTCATGACACCTTTGAGGCGGGAGGCAAAGTCTTGGGCACTGCAGGGTGCAGGGTCGGGTGTTTTAACCAGTAGTTCGCCTGGGAGCCTAAGGTTGGTGCCGTAAACCAGCTCAGCCGCGGAGTGATGCAGGTCTTCCTTTAGGGAGGACCTGATGCCGAGGAGTACAATGGGGAGAGCCAGGGACCAGTTCTCTCGTTGGGTGGAAGCCATGAGGGAGGACTTCAGTTGGCGATGGAACCATTCGACCATACCGTTGGCCTGAGGGTGGTAGCTGGAAGTCCTGTAGCGGCGGATGCCGAGCAGGGTCATGACCTTGTTCCACACGTTGGCCTCGAACTGGCCGCCGCGGTCTGAGGTGAGGCTGAGAGGGACACCGAACCTGGAGACCCAAGTAGCGATGAAAGCATGGGCGACGGTGTCCGTTGTGATGTCAGCGATGGTGTATGCGCGCTGTCTGAGGACAGAGCGCGCCAAGTTGATATTGAAAAGCTATTCTGCAGCGCAACAAGATACATAAAAATATAAACAAAAGAAAAACATAAATAAAGATACATGATGATTACAATGAAAATAATGAAAATAATGAAAAATATAAAAATACAAAGTTTATAATAGTTGTGGCTACTCGACCTACATACTTAGGGAACGGGTATCACACGTTCTCTAAGTCTTTTAAGGGGAGACTGCTACAATAGTAGTATATATCCCTCCAGGTTCTGATGTAAAGGAGAGTGAGAATATTCTATCTGAAGTAATTAGAAAAACAGAAAATAGTGATCCAGATGCCGTTAAGATTATAAAAGGGGATTTTAATCAATGTAACTTCAGGAAAACCATCCCCATTTCCAACAATTCATACATTTTCCGACCAGAGATGACAAATTATTAGATCCATTTTTTTGTAATGTTCGAAATAGGTATGTGGCCAAGAAATTAGGGCCGTTGGGTATGTCTGACCATAACATGTCTGCTTACGCCAGTATATAAACAATTAGTGAAGCGCAGCAAACCATATGAAAAACTAATATACTCATGGAACAGATATGTAAATGACTCTCTTTTAGGATGTATGGAAGCAACAGATTTTGATGTCTTATATGATAACAGAGCTATCATATTAAAATCCTACTTACAGTATTGCATAGAAAATGTCGTACCGATAAAGAAAACCATAGTTTACAAAAGAACTAAAAAATCTAATAAATAAGAAAAAGTATTGTCATAGCATAAATTATAAAACTGGAGCAAAAAGTGTACAAAAGGAAATAGATACATTAATTAAAGTATGTAAAGATAGATATAAACAGAAGGTGGAAAATATATTTAAACGCGATACAAAGTCAGCATTAGCAGTATTAAGCAACTAACAGGTATGAAAGAAAGTAAGGGCAAACATATTATAAACAATTCTAAAGACTTTTGTAATGACCTAAATGTATTTTATTTAAGATTTGACAAATGCGACTTTTCACAGGAATCTTCTGTTATTATCAAACAGCTACAGAATGCAAACGATTCAAAAATTATAATTACAAATACGGATGTGCTTAAAGTTTACAGTCAATTAAGATTGGAAAAGCGTCAGATCCAGATAAAATCAATGGCAAGGTCTTGAAGATGTGCAAGGAGCCATTAACTCCTGTTTTGTGTAAGATATTTCAACAATCTCTTAATGAAGCTTGTTTACCAACAATATGGAAAACATCCGAAATTATACCGATACCAAAGAAATCACCGACTATGTGTAAGAATGATTATCGACCGATAGCTTTGACATCTGTCATCATGAAGTGTCTAGAAAAAGTAGTTAAAAGATATATTGTTAAGTCAGGTTAACCAGTCAAGGAATATAAATATTTAAGAACAATAATATATGACAAATTTACTTTTAATAAGAATGTTGAGGCACTTTACAAAAAAAACAAATTCTAGAATGTACTTTATAAGGCGATCAAGTAAACTAAGAATTAATAGAAAGGTTATGGATATATTTGATTCAGCAATAATTCAATCTGTTCTTTCGTTTAACATAACTTGCTGGTATAGAAACTGTAATCTTGAACTCAAATATAAACTTCGAAAAATAATGAAGAATTGTAGGAAACTTGGGGTTCAGAACATCATCCCTCTCATAGACACATATAAGAAAGCAACTGTCCGGAAATGTGAAGTAATACACCATGACCCCTTACATCCTTTGAGCCAATATTACCAAATGTTACCCTCTGGACGGAGGCTGAAGTCACTTTATTGTAGAACAGCAAGATATTAAAAATCATTCGTACCTAGCAAGCAGTATTAAAGTGTTGAATGAGCAGCAGAGAAGCTACTAGTGGTACTGACCAAGAATGTTCCCATAACTTGTTGAAAGGCTGTGTGTATTCATTAGGGAGTTAGATGAATGTAGGGCATATGTATGTGTGGCTTGTTTTATTACTTTTATTGAGAGCTTATGAAACAATTTTCATGTATTTTTACATGACAATAAAGTATTTATTATTATTATTATTATTATTATTATTATTATTATTATTATTATATAGCCGGGGCCCGTGCTATATAAAGTCAAAGGGAAAGGAGACGGTTGATTCACACCTTGTCCTCCCGATAAGCCAGGATTGGACTGACGCTCCACTACCCTGTAGCTTCAAGCCACACAAAACACACCCCTTCTTAACAATGTTTATGTCATATTGCACACGCAAGGTCACTGCCACTGCCACTGGGGTCAATTATCGTCAGTACACACAGTCAGACATCCTGCACCACTGGCATGTTCTCCCGCCGCCATAACAACAGTTTATTCACCACAAAACACACCTACTCCATGGAGCCACGCCTGTAAGTCTGACTCTCTCTCATGATGGGAGGAGAAGCGATAACACAATTCTCTCTCTCTCTCTCTCTCTCTCTCTCTCTCTCTCTCTCTCTCTCTCTCTCTCTCTCTCTCTCTCTCTCTCTCTCTCTCTCTCTCGCATATTGAAAAAGTCACTCTACCTAAAAATATCATCGAGTCAAAAAGTTGTGCAGAAATGGAAGTTAAAAAGAGAGAAAGAAAGAAAGAAGAAAGAGAAAAAAAGTTATTGGAATTTAATGAAGTAAAATATTTCTCGAGGAAATTCTTGTCCAAATACATTTTTTTAACACAATTTAGTAGTAGTAATAGTAGTAATTATATTATCATTATTATTATTAGTAATAGTAATAGTAGTAG
>JAXIVD010011634.1:0-2500 GCA_036785275.1 Cancer borealis
GTGCAGTGCCTGAGGTTGAGTTGTTATGTCAAACTTTCCAAGATAAATCAGTCACAGACCTCACTTTTAATGCGTAAATTACTGCACAACTACCTAAATCTTCTCCTTCTTTACCTTCCTAACACCTGCTCGTCAATCTAACTTTCTTCTTTCTGCTCCTTCCTCATTGCCTCCATTATTTTATCCCTCACAATCTTAACCACTTGATTTTCTTTTTACGTTACTCCTCCTCCTCGTCCTCCTCCTTCTCCTCCTCCTCCTCCTCACACAACAAACTCATTACTTATCCACCCTCATCCTGTGCACACTGTTAGCTCTTCTCCCCATCACTCATTCCCTACCAATATATTTCCCTCCCTTTGTCTACCCCAACATCATTACCACCACACCTCCAAACACCCAACAACTTCCATCAATCCACTTCCTCTACCTTTCTCCAGTCAGTCTCAATTTCTCTCCGTCCTCCTCTCTTCTTCTTCTTCCTTCACATTTTGGCCGACAGCTGGGTTAGTGTAAAGAAGTTGGGAACGGTAAACGATGTCATACGTCTATTGTCTTACTTCTCTCAACTATACACTCCAACGAAGCCTTTGCATTATACACTCATCATGTCTCTCTAGTTCTCCATTTTCCTTCTTCATCATACGTCCTTTCCCACCATCCTCTATTCAACAACTTCCATCACCTCTGTTGTTAAGGTTTTTATACATCCTCCTATTTCCCTTCAATCCCCACCCCTTCCCCATCACTATGACTTGTTGCCAGCCTTGCACCTTTTCCCCAACCTTCCTCCAACGCAATACTCTCATGATTTCCTTTCTTCATACCCTACAGGCCTTCATCAAGCTCAACTCCCTCTCCTTCTACCTATCCCCTTACTTTCCTCTCCCTCCTCTCCCGTCCCCCAACACCTGGTCAATATAATGCAGGTGTTACTCGTGCGCCACTAATTACTAAGCATATTACACACCGACGCAGAGGGATTAAACAACAACTCTCTCTCTCTCTCTCTCTCTCTCTCTCTCTCTCTCTCTCTCTCTCTCTCTCTCTCTCTCTCTTCTCTCTCTCTCTCTCTCTCTCTCTCTCTCTCTCTCTCTCTCTCTCTCTCTCTCTCTCTCTCTCTCCTCTCTCTCTCTCTCTCTCTCTCTCTCTCTCTCTCTCTCTCTCTCTCTCTCTCTCTCTCTCTCTCTCTCTCTCTCTCTCTCTCTCTCTCTCTCTCTCTCTCTCTCTCATTCAGGATCACAACATCAATAACGTTAAAGTTGGCGATTATCTTGGTTCTTTTGATGATAAACTAGTACGCGTTGATATTAATATTATGATTAATATATTCCAAAACAAGACATTGGTTTGAAATTTTGCAAGAGACAATACAGAAAATTTCAGATGAGCAGTATCACTATCACAGTTTCCAGATAATACACAGGTCAAGACATAGTGGTATTATTTCAAACATCATTTACTAACACAACAACGTAATTTCATCCCGTACTGCGAGCGAGGACCGAGCAATTAAAAGTCACCCCTGGCTTGATAATGAAATTAAACGGTCGCTTCAGGCGAGAAATAGGTTACATAAGTGTATGAAAGCGTACCATTAATCTGAGAACGTCGGTTTATATAACGAATCTAGACGAGTTAAAAAAAATAAAGATATCAAGCAAAACGGCAATACAAATAAATTATTGCAGTAGGAAGCATATATGATGCCACATACATTGCATATTATCCGATCTAAGAAGTGCACTAACTGAATTCAATGGTAAAAAAATGATACAATAACGATTAAGGGAATTATAGCAAATGAATGTAAGCAGAAAACTATGAACAACAATTATTATCAATTATTAATTATCTTGAACTGATTTACCGCATTGAATTATATACAATTGCATGTGAATATTTTATGATGATAATTGCAACAGTAGATTTATTTCATAACTATGAAACTTATTGTTAAATGTGATAAGGAGAAAATAAGTATAGATCACAAACAAACTTTTTTATGTTAAGGTAATTTAAAGATGACTACTTTAGCATAAGATTATCAATACATTTTATTAAGTATATAAACCATGCTCTCTATTGCAGTTTTTTTTGTCTTTATAGAGAGCTTCAATTAGCGGCCTCTTTTCTCCTAAAATTTGTTGGGTACCCCGCGGCCAAACTCTTTCTAATGTTAGAGAAACAACAAAAGTACCAAAGAAAGACTTGTGTATACGTTATAATCAAGGATATTCACTTTTACTACTACTTTTACTGCTATTACAACTATAATAATATCTACTACTAGTAGTACTACAACTACTACTACTACTATAACTATTACTACTACTACTACTACTACTACTACTACTACTACTACTACTACTACTACTACTAGTACTAGTACTAGTACTAGTACTACTACTACTACTACTACTACTACTACTACTACTACTACTACTACTACTACTACTATTACTACTACTACTACTACTCCTACTACTATTAATTATTA
>JAXIVD010011635.1:0-10960 GCA_036785275.1 Cancer borealis
GTTGTATGGTGGCAGCCCATGGTCCCTGCCACGCTGGATGTTAAGCGCCACAAGGTCCATGCCGAAGCCTTGATTGCCGGCAAACAGATGGTTGGTCAGCTGTGAAAGAAAAACTGATTAGTTGAGGTCTTCGCATATGCTGTCAGGCTACATGGACGGATTCATCAGCTATTATGAAACTTATGTAAGAATGACACGCTCAGATGAGTTACTATTCTTGCACTCTTTGGGTTAATGGAACATAAAACCTAAGTGATTAATTAAGAAACTTCAGGGCAGTGTAAAAACTCAGGTTAATGGCATGAAAAAGTACGATAATAATACATAAATGATACGCAAGACAAATATAACTAATACAAGACTACACTTTTCCCTCATGCTTTATTACATATTTGTCATGGAAAAAATATCATCCGATGGAATAGTATGAGGATCGAACCCAAGACCATACAAACTCTAGGACACACCAAAACTAATGACCACTTATGTTCCCCGTTTTTTGACACTGCAAGTCTCAACGCTGAAACCTCACCTCATCGCTGAAGAAGTGGTCGAATTTCTGACTCGGCTGGGACGAAATGCCACGAACAAGTGCATCGAAGCCGTCAGGTTGGTAGAGGGAGAAGGGTGAAAACTGGTTCTCACTAAGCTTCAGATTCTGTACCACGGTGCCAAACTTACTGACGGTTCTGCAGGTGTTAAAAAAATGGAAGGTATAAGTAATTCTTTGACTGCGCGTATATATATATGTACAATACTCTCTCTCTCTCTCTCTCTCTCTCTCTCTCTCTCTCTCTCTCTCTCTCTCTCTCTCTCTCTCTCTCTCTCTCTCTCTCTCTCTCTCTCTCTCTCTCTCTCTCTCTCTCTCTCTCTCTCTCTCTCTCTCTCTCTCTCTCTCTCTCTCTCTCTCTCTGTCTCTCTCTCTCTCTCTCTCTCTCTCTCTCTCTCTCTTCTTTTTCTTCTTCTTCCACTTACTCCATGAAGCCGGAAATGAGGGTGTGGCCGTATCTGAAGGCGGCCGTGGCGAAGACGTTATTGATGCTGGGATCGATTTTGTCACTGTAGCCTGGAGCGTAGCCAGATTTGCGTGGCACAAGACCGAACGCCTCCATGAATGTACGGCCTGAAGGATTTGGATGAATATTAAACTTTCATTCAATTCACACAAGAAAAGTAATGCTCTGCAAATCTTACGGTGCGACGGAAAATAAAGATGTCTGAATAGTTTGGAACGATGAAGAGGCTCAAGGTGGGATGGGGTTGTGATTAGCAGTGAAAAAGTAAGAGCTTTCTAAACATCATAATTTTTTTTCTTCTTATAGTGATTGGAGGGTACCACAAAGCCAGAAAATAAATAGAGGGAAAGGGTGGTGTGTTCATTGAATCCAGCTACCATACAGACAAAGTAAAAGTTATATAGTCATTATATAATTAAAAGTGGACATAGGCAGGACACGTTATGAGGCGAAGAGCTAATATTTGAACTGTTAGAGTAACAGAGAACCATATGGAGAAATGAAATAAGTTTTGCTGGAGTAACCTGGAACAGACAGGCGGCATCTGACAGAAATGAGTAGAGAAATAATTAAAATCAATAACATAGAAAAAAAAATGTAAATCAGGTGCTTTAATATTCTTGTCTTGAGTGTATCGCTGTGTGAATGAAGATAAGCGAGTAAGCCATCTAGGGAGTGGCGGGATTTCCTTGCCCATAACAACAAATTAAAATTAGAGGAGCATTCGGTAGCACGAAAGTACTTCCGCCACCACAGCTGATATTCGTAAAATTTTCCTTACATGGACATTCTTAGAACTAATAGAGTGAATACTTTGGGTAGAGGATCATGTTGGTGAAGTTTTGCGAAGTTGTCGTGCGTTTGGAGAGCTATGCATTTTTGAAAATCGAATAGATACAGACCAGCTTCGTGTTGTCGAATAACGTCGACGTTTAATTTTTCCTGAGCTTTACCTATGACTTTGACCTTTCAAAATATAATGGAGCGGAAATGTAGGGTAGGGAGTCATGTTGATAAGGTGTCATGAGGTTGCGATGCATGGTTATGTCAGGAAGTTACTCACATACCAACAAACAAACAAAAATATAAAACTGCAAACAAACAAAGTGAAAAAATAACCTCTCGCACAATTTCGTTGGTGGAGGAAACAAAGATAGAGCGTAGAATTTAAAATGGATTGGATTAAAATGTCAGCTTAATGTTGCTGCAATACTAAGATAAGGGAGATGGACAGAATAGGGATGAGAGTGAGTAGAAAATCGTGTGTGGTGAGGCCGCGGGAGTGGGGGAGTAAGTGGGAGTTAGTAAGTTCAGAAGAGCAGTTAGCATAAAAATAACAGTAGAATATAGCAAGAAATGCAACATTGCGGCATTGAATGTAAGAGAGTGAAGGCAGTCAGTAAAAGGAGGAGAGCCAATAAGACGAAAAGCTTTTGACTCAACCTTGTTAGGAATTCTGTGTGCGTGGAGTCCCCATACGTGAGATTCGTACTCCATACAGAGGCGGATAAGGCCCCAGTACAGAGTCAGCAACTGGTCGGGGCAGATAAAATTCAATACAGGCTAAGAGACAAAGGAGAGGACCCCTTCATACCTACCCAGAATGATGGGAAGGTACTCGTTGTAAGTAATGTGCTGCATCTGTGCTGCCACAATGCGCCTCGCCTCCTGGAAGATAATCTCATCCGTCCAGCCTGGGTTGATGCTGGAAAGTTCCTTGGCCAGGCGGTTGTGTTGTCTCATCCACAGTGTGTGCATGACAGCCAACTGGGGCTGCTCGTTGACGCGGGAATCACCTACAAAAATGTGGTGAATTTGTCAGATTCTTATGGTATTTTAGAACTTCAATTGGTTGTATTATTATAACATAGAATACATAAAACCGCCTTGAAAAAATCTCCAGTAAATAGGGAAGTTGTCCATGGATAGAGGGTACGTAAACCTACCCGCCTTGAAGCAATACTTTTGGCCAGTTGAATCCTTGCATTCGCTTGGTTTAGGTGGAAGGAGATGTTGTTGGTTGTCGTTGTTTTCTTTCAGCAGTCCACCGGTGAATGTTCTGAGCGGAGCAGATTCGTTTACGCTGGATCCATAGACGTTACTGTTGAAGAGGGAAGAAAAATGAGGTGGAAGAGGAAAAAATAAGGTGGAAGTTTAACTATTCAACGACTGGGGGATGGATGTTACAGATATTTCAGTTGAAGAGAAAAATGAGATGAACATATGAGAGTGAATATTAGGGATATAAACAAATGTAACTTTTTATGAAGGAAAAATAACAAGGTAATGAAATGACTGATGGGGGATTGAGAAACATGAGTGTCTTTAGAAGGATATACTACAAGTGAAAAGAAGAGAGTTAAGTGATGACGCTGTGGTGATGGGTGAGGAAGGCGAAACATGCATGATATGTAAAAAATGGAATTGAAGTAAGCATGTAGGCTGAGTAAGTACAAGGATGATTTATAGAGTCAATAACCGTTAAAGCAGATTATTAATTTAATTCTAGTGCAATAACTCCATTCTCCTAAAATTTTTTTTTTGTGATTTCTGCCTAAATACAGTACTGAAGAATTACGACAGATTCGACATCACTAACATTTTGCATAGATACTTTAACTTTTAATAAAAATAATTCTCTACAAGAAACAGTGAACAAAAATCAAAGAATGAGGTGAAGGAGTAGAGTGACTGTAACATGAGATGAGTGTAGATATAAAAAAAGATAATGGTTGATTGAAACCTACCGTTTCGAAAATGGGGAAGATTTTCAGAGTTACAGAGGTAGAATGAGTGATTGACGAGATTCTAATTTATAAAGTTTATAGTTACCTTGCATCAATGAAGGACGTGATTTGGTTCATCTGCTCCCGTGGGCCTAGATTACACGCGGGGCGGACTGCTGGTAAGGATCTCACGAAATCCATGCACCGCTGATTAAATCTGAGAAAGAAGAATGTAATAGCAAAACATTTGGAAGTGGTGGGGATTGACACTTGTCCTGCTCAATGTATGTTATAAATGATAATACTAAAGAAACACCAGCAGGAACACACCACATGGTAGGGTTGTACATGAACATTTACTGGGGAAAAATTTTGATCCAAGAATGGTGTAACTTTCCAATTTAGTTTCCGACAAATTTTTTTTATAGTCCAGCTGGTTACATTCACGATTTTGATTTAGCATAAAATGGTATAAAACACACACATTGATATATGGAATATATCAGTTATTTATTAAGAGGATAAGGACACCTCTACTATTTCTATGAACAACTTGAACTGTTTGGTCATGCCGTACGTGTTGTAGAACTTGTCGTTGGCTGGAATGTCGATTGGCAAGCAATCAGGGTGCAGATCTGGCTTCGGAAGAAGCATTCCGGAGCGACAGCAGGTGATATCCGACATGTCCTTTCCTGTAAAAGACAACACAACAACCGTGAAGATCCAATTTTCTGCAATGGAGATAGCTGCACTGGGTAGATTTTTTCTTTAAGTATATTTTATATTTCCATTATTTCCTATAAAGAGGGAAACAAAATGGAAAAATTCTTTTGTCAGGAGTTAACATGTGCCACCAGAATGTGAATTTGTTTTTAATAATAATAGAAACATATATCAAAAAGTTAAAAATTGTAGCATTTGAAACAATGACTTGGATGAGGTCTTGCCTAACGCCTTTGTATAGGGTATTCACACCATTCATTGACAACAGGACGTCTTACCCTTGGTGATGGGAGTGTGGGTCACATCGTGGTCCAGGAACTGTCCCCACTGCATGATGAGCAAGGTGAAGTTGTCGTAAACGTTGTCCTTATCAATGATGACTTTGGAGGAGATGTCGCGTGCTGATGGCAACGGCAACCCAGATGTGGCCTTCACGCGGGGGTCATTTACTCCTGATGGCAGATAATAAAAGTCATTGAGGGGTTCTTATGTGAAAAAAAAAGTATAGAAAAAAGTAATGAAAGAATAGAAGATGGCAGTGATTTGCTTGCAATTTTCTTCTCTTCATATAACCAAGTGACTACTTAACGTATAAGTACATCGCTCTGGCGTTAAGGTCCCGAGGCTCACCGTCATCGTAGTCAGGTGCAAGGATGCGCTGGAAGGCAGTCCCGGCGCTGCCCCAATGCTTGTTGCGGCGGTTGTTGCAGACGGCGTTCAAGGCGCGGTATTTGGTTTTGGGGCAAATTGGATCTTTGGGACACGTGTCTTGGATCACTGTGTTCTGAATGCCAAACGTGGGCAGACCAAACCCACCCTGGTCCTTGCTAAGTTGAAATCTACAAAAATACGTATAATAAGTAATCATTTAGTAGCTGAGAACCTGGGACCGTATCCTGCACTTATTCTTAAAGCAAACTTTACTCCTTACTCCTAAAAGTAAAAGTTAATACCAGCAGAAGTTATTGCTATCCTGCGCTACTATCAGTGTAAGTTTAGTATAAAATTAGTAAAGTAGTATTAAAGTAGTATTAAAGTAGTACAGTAGCTAAGTTGATACCAAAAGCGAAAGTAAAAATGAAAGTTGGTAACTTTGAGAGCAAAGTCGCCTTTTAGGAGTAAAGTTTGCTTTGAGAATAAGTGCAGGATACGGC
Source organism: Cancer borealis (assembly GCA_036785275.1). NCBI lineage: Eukaryota > Metazoa > Arthropoda > Malacostraca > Decapoda > Cancridae > Cancer > Cancer borealis. The sequence goes on from JAXIVD010011635.1 coordinate 5,620, forward strand.
TCTGTATATCAATATGGCGTTACGAGTAAAACTGGAGAAAAATTAATCTAATCACACGATTAATTAGTTCAACAATTGTATTTTCAGTGATAGCTTCATTTCTGATAACGACAAATCACATGACACTCACTCATTCACGAGAATGACAGAAGCAGCAATGTTCTTGGAGGCGTCCTTAGCTTTCTTAATGATCTCCTCCGTCGTCTGGAAGAGCTGCGCGTGGAGAGACGTTGGTGAGCCTTTCTCCGCCACCACATTTTTCTGTAGCTGTAGTAAAAGAACAAAGGATGTGAACGCAAGCCTTCAAATAAAACACTTCTAGATCCAATATATAGATTTATGGATTAGACGAATGGCTGTAATTCTACATGCTAATTTGTTAGTTGATATGACTATAGTTTAAATTAGAATGCATTATATTCTTCGATTTCACTATAAATAATCATTGTATATGATGAAATCCAGCAAAAATAATCAATTAGATATTTTTAGGGCAGCAAACCAGACTCCTACAGTGACCTTAAACAAACACTAAGCTCTTCAACTTAGAACCTCAAAAAGTAAATATAATTACTTTTTGGAGGTCTCCTACATGACTTTTCGCTTTTCCGTCTTTGCTGTTTTTGGACATTATTCTTTCATAGCAAAAAGAAAAGGAAACTAAAAAATACGCTTGAGGAACACCTTACCAATTGGGACTCGAATTCGTCCTTCTTGTTCACTTCCTGGATGCCCATCTCACAGGCACTGTTCACCTGAGGGAACTGGATACTAGAAGGAACAGAGACAGGCGCCCGATTCTCCTTGGTGATGAGTTTACTCACGTCTGCAGCAACACAAGGAGAGTGTGATAACAGGAGGCGTTTGGGAGACAGAGGTGAGGATGGATGGGTGTATGCAAGTGTCAAAAAAGTAACGGTCTGTATGGAACAACTAGAACCGTTCTAAATAAAGAGACACATGAGACAATGAGAGGTAAGATCGAAGGAACGTGCGAAAGTCAGATAAGTGAGTGTGGAAGGATGTAAAAGAAAGTTACAGAGAGTAGAGTGGGACATGTGGGAAGTCTAGAAAGGTAATGTAAGGGGTAAACTAAAGGGAAAGCGGGTGGGAGTGAAAATCAGAAGGAAGTTATGAGATTAAAGACGGTGAGCAGATGGCATGAAACATTTAAGAGGATGGATTTGAAGCAGTTCAAGTGAGCAGAAGGTGAGAACAATTACGAAAGTTGTGGTTTTGATGCTCACCCGTAATTGCTTCTTTGGTTGGCGGACAGCAGACGCCTTGTTGCTCCTTGTTGATGTCGCATGGGGAGCGAGACAATGCTGCGATCTCAGCGTAGAAGGTGGCGCACTTAAACAGCAGCCTACACGAGCCCTGCTGCCCGTCGTACGTGATGCATTGAATCTGTGTAAAAAGATGTGAATGTCGAATATACTTTCTCATGTGTTTGTATCACATTCGAGAGGAAAACAAGATTAGAGCCTTAGATTAAGTAATTGAGAGATGGTGGACACGACACAGTGGTAATTAGCCCAGACGGAAACTCTAAAATGCCAGTGGATTCCTCCCAAAAACAACCTAAACACATCATTGTTTTTCTTAATATGTACCAGAATTTAAAACTTTGTTTGATAATCCCTCGCCAATTTTTTTTTGGATTCTTATAATTTTTTCGGTATATATGAAACATTTCCAGTTAATCAACCATTTCCTTAAGTTTCTCTAGTTTTAACCAAGCGATTCTGTTCCGTATTTTTTGTACCAAACAACCACACCTGAATCATCACTCACCTCAGCCCGCTCCGACTCTCTGGGAAAGAAGATTGGTGAGCTTCCTGTTCCATCTCCAGTTGCTCTATTCTTGCCGGAGAAGGAATGGGAAGACCCTTCCTCTGGGTTGTCGGTCGGGAAGTTCACCTGGGCTGCTGCCAGGGTGACCGTCAAGGCCACGACACACACCTTTCCCAACATGTTCCAGCCACTGGATGACTCTGTGCATGGTGGAAATACAATTACCACCACTACTACTATTATTACTATTTCTATTACTATTACTACTGCTACTACTACTATTACTACTCTTCTTCCTACTACTACTACTACTACTACTACTACTACTACTACTACTACTACTACTACTGCTATTACACACAATCACACATAAACACACATACTCAAAGACAAACACGCACACACACACGCACACACACACACACACACACACACACACACACACACACACACACACACACACACACACACACACATACACATACACATACACACACACACACACACACACACACACACACACACACACACACACACACACACACACACACACACACACACACACACACACCTACAATAACAGTAAAAATGCAAGCAAAATGTACACCTGAATGTCCTCGCATCAACTCCTCATAAAGAAGGTTGAAACAGTCATCAACAGCATTTTTAACAAAGTGCAAAAACTTCTCAAGATGAGCTTCGTGCAGCAAGTACATAATTACTAAAATACTGCCTTCACTACTGGTCAAGGGCGTGCTGGAGGGAACTCAACCTGAAATATTTTAATGAGAATGCGTGAGACGTGTATCACTTGTCTCGCTCCAAATTCAGGTTTATGACACTGATGGACAGAATAAGTCTAAGTAGCTTTTCGTTATCGTCATGGGAAGCTTCCATAAGAATTGGGAATCCGCCTTCCGGTTCTTCGCCTTATTCATCGTCATGCAGCAGTGAACAAGCGACTTACGTTGCCGGGATAAGGAGATAACTACTTTAGTGCCGGGATTGATGCGTGATGTTTAGTTGCAAATGTAATAGCTAGTGGTTCTGACGAGTTAACTGATAAAGGGTAGCAAACGGAGCCTAACAGGGTGTACATCAGTGCTCTGGCAACCTTTAATATACTGAAAATCTTGCTCAAGTTTTGATAATGATTGACTAAAGAAAAATACATTTGAGGAAATATGTTTTGAACAATATTTTGAGTTATTCATTTTTTTCTATTAATTTGTGGCATACTCGACGTTACAGACACAAAAAAAATTGTGTAAAAATAGGAATGGAGTGGTCACGGCAAGAAAGGAAACAACAATATCTACTTCCGTCAATCATCGCATAGTGTAGGCAATACATGCATCTACTAACCAACACTGAAGGACGAATGTAAATTATAAAGTATTGCAAGAACGATGAAAGGAGACAGTTCGTGGGAGTGAAACCGTTGGTACATTGCTGCTAGTGGTGTTCAGAATAGCGGGAGGACCAGAGCTCTATTTCATTATACATAAGTCACCCACAAAGCCAACACAGCCCTAGTAACCAGTATTAAGCGACCAGGCAATACTAATTTGAGTGTGTGAGCAATACAACATCTCCGCTAACGTATTCCTCTCAGTGGCACGAAGGAATACAAACCAAGTGGGACAAAACCAAATGTGACCTTAAATGTAAATAGCAAACAAAAACAAAGCATTAGGATGGGGTTCCTGGGGAGACACAATCAAACAGAAAGAAAGAGACCAAGATTTACGTCGACACTAACACAAAATTATTTCCGGGACAGTGCGACAAAACCCTGGAAGTCTGCAAATTGGAGAGCAGAGAAAGAAAAGCGAGGCGGTGCATGGTGAGTCCTCGGGTGGTAGTGGCAGGGGACTCGACAAGGGCAAGAGCTCCTTCTCCCGAGAACTTAACGATCTCGACAGACCACAAAATTACTACCTTCGTCTGTTGGCTTAATAAGAGACTAGTTACAGAGCTGCATGTAGGATTTGATAGCTTCTATACATGAAAAGAACACACGAACTCCAATGCATACACAAGGCGGTCAATAAAATAAAACAGATTACACATGTGGCAGAAGCTACGCTGGACATAGATACCCATACCTATGGTGTATCTGTACATTCAAAATGTTATAGGTCCAGCAACACCCACGGACACATCCACTGCAAATGCATATATATATATATATATATATATATATATATATATATATATATATATATATATATATATATATATATATATATATATATATATATATATATATATACGACGTAGCAATTCACAGACACACCAGAAAAAATATGTAAAAAAAAAGATATGCAAACAACAGCAACACACACACAACAGCAACACACACAGACACACACAGACACACAACACACAACAGACAACAGACAACACACAACAGACAACAGACAACAGACACACAGACACACAGACACAGACACAGACACAGACACAGACACAGACACAGACACAGACACAGACACACACACACACACACACACACACACACACACACACACACACACACACACACACACACACACACACACACTATGGAACTATCGCGGCGGAAGAACCAACTAAAAGGATCTTGGGTGGGGGCTTCCCTGACTTTAAGGGGAGTAGAGGAAGGCCACGTGAGAGGGAGTATATAATCATCGAGGCCCATGAAGCACTGAAGGTCTGCCGCTCTAGAAGAGAAAAGAGGAGAGGAGAAAAGAGAGAAGAGGGGCTGGGAAGGGGGAGAGGAGAGGAGAGGAGAGGAGAGAAGAGTGTAGAGGAAGGGAGAGAAGAGGAGAGGAGAGGAGAGGACTGAAGAGAAGAGACGAAACGAGACGAGACGAGACGAGACGAAACGAAACGAGACGAGACGAGAAGAGACGAGAGGAGAGGAAGGGTGAAGAAAGGAGATAATAGAATAATAAAGAGAGGGGAGGAGAGGGGAAGGAAGGGGCGAGGAGAAAAAACAAATAGCAAAGGATAAATAAAGAGAGAAGGAAGGATAAGAGGAAAGAAAAAAAAATAACACGAGAAATTTCCCTGCATTATTTTACACCTATTTACAAGTTTCCACTGTTTGCATGACGGTAACGAGTGACTGACTGACTGACTCACTGACCAACTGATTAACTAAACAAAGGATTTTCTTGACGCCGCAACATACAAGGATATCCGGCACCAGACCTTAAATAATCAATAAAAGTAAAGATAGAGATACTGTGATGAAGAGGAAGAGGAGAAGGAGGAAGAAGAAGAGAAGAGGAGGATAAAGAAGAAGAGAAGAAACACTGGAAGACTTACCTTAATACTAAAACGAAGCTTAACGAGTTTTAAATTAACACATACCAAAGCATCAATGACATACTATATATTAATTCTTGTAACGCTCTTTTTGACCTACACGTGTAGAAAACTTTACCAGAAATCATCACGTTTTCGAGACTTGCTTGCTTCCCTGCTCTCACGAACACTTCAAAAAACACAACACGAAGGGAACGAAGCACACTAGTTGTAACATACTCAGCGTCAGTAC
>JAXIVD010011636.1:0-10959 GCA_036785275.1 Cancer borealis
CCCATCGATGTCAGCTTTTGTCCTTCCTAAATGAAGGTATAATTACACCTCTCGAATCTGAGTCTGCATCTCTCTTTCTCTCTTTAACTCTCTCTCTCTCTCTCTCTCTCTCTCTCTCTCTCTCTCTCTCTCTCTCTCTCTCTCTCTCTCTCTCTCTCTCTCTCTCTCTCTCTCTCTCTCTCTCTCTCTCTCTCTCTCTCTCTCACACACACATGGAATTATTCAAAAAAGGTTTCTATGTTCGGCTCAACGTGTGTGATTCATCCATTTTAATTCACGTCATTCCAGTGAAGAGGGAGACAAATACGCGGCTTTCCGTTTGTGCCACATAAAAGAAGACAGACTTTAGCCTTCAATTATTCCTCAGAGGCTGTGACATGCAAGGATAAGTAGATGGATTTCAACGGTAACTTGGGCGTCCTTTCATCCTCAGAAAGTCGATTGTTGGTGCGGATGCTGCATCGCTTTTGTTCCCTTAATTCCCGTTGAAAATGTTTGATGCTCGGATCGTCACCGCTAAGGATTTGAAAGGCAGCTGGTAAGGCTTAACATGACCTCTCGACCTCACCTACACATTACATCAGAAAGTGTCGGGGATTCAAGACATACTTTTCAATGTGGTAGTTCTCCAGGAAAGGTACAGCCGGCGTCCCCCAAGTCCCTAACGCTGTCGCCCTCACAGTTCTTTTTCAGACATTAGCGACCGAGCGCCTATTTTTTTTCTGCCAGGTCATATCGTCGCATCTCTTCATGAATATGGTAGAGATGTGGCGGGAACGCGGCCGAGGAAGGTGTCTCGTCAGAGTTGAGAACTTTGCCAGCGACGCACAAAGTTCATAATGTATTAGCGTAGAGGAAAGAAAAGAAAAGAAATATTCTGTGTGTGTGAGTGTGTGTGTGTGTGTGTGTGTGTGTGTGTGTGTGTGTGTGTGTGTGTGTGTGTGTGTGTGTGTGTTGTGTGTGTGTGTGTGTGTGTGTGTGTGTGTGTGTGTGTGTGTGTTGGCCGTAGAAGTGTGACGAAGATGTATATATTATTTTTGTTGTATTTTCTATATAAAACTAGAAGGACTGAAAGGGTGAAAAGTATTGCTTTATTCAGTGTGTACAGTTTTGTCGAGAGGAGAAGAACACGAAAAAAGGGGAGGAAGAGGAATAGGAAGAGGAGGAGGAAGATGAGGAGGAAGAAGAGGAGGAGAAGGGGAAGGAGGAGGAGGAGGAGAAGGAGGAGGAGGAAGAGGAGGAGAAGGAGGGGAAAGAGGAGGAGGAGGTAAAGGTGAAAGAACAGAAGGTTAGAAAGAAAAGGAGTAGGAGACGAGGAAGGAAGAGGTGATGTAAAGGAGAGAGAGAGGAGGAGGAGGAGGAGGAGGAGGAGGAGGAGGAGGAGGAGGAGGAGGAGGAGGAGGAGGAGGAGGAGGAGGAGGAGGAGGAGGAGGATGGAAAGTAAAGGAAAAGGAAAGGGAGAAAGAAGATAAGAGGAGAGAAGTACGATTAGTGGGACGCAATGTGCTTAGATAGAAGCTTCTTGTCCGCCACCACGACTCAGGCGAAGACCACAACCCCAAGGACGAGGAAGAAGAGGAGAAGGAGGAGACAGAGGAGGAGGCAGAAGAAGAGCAGAAAAAGAAGAGAAACAAGGAGAACACGACGACGAAGAAGGGAAGGAAGAGAAAAAAAAGGAAAAGGAAAAAGAGAAAGAAGAGAACAGAAGTGAAGATACCTGAGACACCTTCACCATCTGCTGGGACTTCTTTCCTTGCTACACTCTTCCTTCCTTCCTTCCTTCCTTCCTTCCCTCCTTACTGGTCTCGAGTGAGCCTGCTGTTTACCTCCTCGCGTCTAGATAACGCGCCGCCCAAACATATTAAGCGGAATTTTCACCTCCAACGGTTAGCACGGAAGAAAGTTTTGACCTAGCGAGGTACGACGATCCCAAACTTTCTGAGTCAACATACAACCGACATTCCGCCCGGCCATTAGAACTAAAATTTCAACCATTTGCTTGGAGCGGCCGGGGCGTGGCGGGGCGGAACGGGGCAAGGGGTGGAGCTTGGTAAAGAGGAGGAGGAGGAGGAGGAGGAGGAGGAGGAGGAGGAGGAGGAAGAGGAGGAGGAGGAGGAGGAGGAGGAAGGAGGAGGAGGGTGTCCGTGGAATTTCGTGATGCAGGACATTATTTTAAGATTATCTTTCGTGTTTCGTTGACTTCACTTTAATTTTGTTTGTTTTCCGTTTTCACGCTCAAAAAATTCAGATTACACGAGGAATTAAACGCATTATTATTATTATTATTATTATTATTATTATTATTATTATTATTATTATTATTATTATTATTATTATTATCATTATTATCATCATTATCATCATCACAAATATACAACTACATTTTACCACCAATAAGTATGACGTCCTTTCCAGCGTGGCGGCAGCTCGGCTAAACATTATTGGTAATTTAATCCCCCTTTTCATTGGTGGCGGACGTAACCTTTTAACATATATTGGGACTGGAATCTGATGGATGAAGTGTATCCAAGCGTGTGACGTCCATTTTGTGTGGTATCATTTATACATATATTTTAATCCTACACGAGAGAGAGAGAGAGAGAGAGAGAGCGAGAAAAAAAAAAGAGAAAAAAAGAGAAAGAGAGCAAAGCGTCTACCTTACGATAGAATTGTGTTTTCCACTATCTGCAGCGGCTTTGATCTCTTCGGCCGACTTGTGTGTCCCTTTGAGTTGCATCCCCGAACATTCATTATGCATCCACAAGGCCAACACAGCACTGCACACCACACCGCAGGGAGACCAAACAAACGTTCGTGTGTGTGTGTGTGTGTGTGTATGTATGTTTGTATGAATGTATGCGCGAGTACATTTTTTAGAATTACCATTTTTTCCATCTTTTTTTTATCCGCGCCTCGTACACTCGCCGCGACACAGTCCTCTTTTGTGAGGGCGGAAGTGGAAGAGTGTGAGGTAAATAAAGGGTGTGAGGGAAGAGCGAGCTAGGAGGAGGAGGAGGAGGCGGAGGCGGAGTGAAAATGTTTTCTCTCACACCACAGCCACGGACACCAATGTACAGGTGTGTGTCGCTGCCTTTCATCTTTTCTTTTATGGAAGCTTGGTTCAAGGTGACGTGTGGCTGCTGGAACTATTTCACGCGTACTCTCACATTCCCTGTATCTTTTTTTTTTCTCTCTCTCACACTCTCACACGCATACTCAGATACACTCACACTTACGGTTCATTTTGACGGTGACGGAGGCCTTAGCGGGGGCAGTCACGTTGTTGTTTGAGGAGACACAGATGAGCTCGGCGTTGTGGTAGTCCCGAGTGAGCTGCAAGATGCTTAGCCTGTTGATGGTGAGTGCTGGGGACCGAGACTCCGAGGTTGAGTCCAAGATCTGAAAGGAAATATATAAAAAAAGATACTGAAAATTTACAACATTTGATTTACTTTTAGTCTTGATTTACTATACTTATATTTTTTGGCTTTACTGTTACGGAAAAGTAAATAGTTGTAGGTTTGGTAGAAGAGTTATGGTTTTCCTTATTATTTTATGGGATGGTTTTATTTACGTTGCATTACAATTTATATGTCTAAGTGTGTGTGTGTGTGTGTGTGTGTGTGTGTGTGTGTGTGTGTGTGTGTGTGTGTGTGTGTGTGTGTGTGTGTGTGTGTGTGTGTGTGTGTGTGTGTGTGTGTGTGTGTATTTGTGTGCTGTATTCCCTTTCACGTTTCCCCTTCTCCTAAATGCGTATCCATATTCTCTCACAAATGCATGCAAACTCTCTCTCTTTTTCCTTCACCTCCCGCTCTAGCTTACTGTCAAGAATTCACGGGACTAAGCTTCTTGGGCTCGTTTTCACACTCTTCTTGATAAATACCCTCATGAAGATCCTCAAACCCTACTTTGGGAAACTAATTTTTGAGCCATGAATAGCCGTCGTTGGTGTAATGTTTTTTCTTCATCCCGAAACTCCCCTTCAAAGCTCCAATCTGGAAATTCTCCAAATTCCAGCACCTCGCTTCCATCTCGCCTTATCTGCCTGCTTCAGACGCGTGCCAGGAGGAAGCAATGTGCAATAGCTCAGCGGCAATGCAATCAAACAATTTACCGCGAGAAAAGGGAAAAGAAAGAAAACACGTCGGTCTTATGGCCAACATGCTGCTCCTGAGTGTAATCCCGCTAGTCGGCGGCGACGGCTCGATGACGGAGATTATGGCTAAACAAGCTTATTTTTACCGCATAAAGTGAGGCGTTGGGAGGCGAGTGTTGGCAAAGGCTTTAGCGTCGCTGCTCGTGGCGGCGGCGAGGAGATAACACGGACCAAGGAACTTTTGAGACATTAAACAAACTTTAGTAACTATTAGGCTTTCGTTTTTATCGCCATAAAGATAATGAGGGGAATAACACCGCCTTAACTATCACCTGGAGAATAAAACTGGAACACAGGAAGGTTCTCTGTCACGTGGGAAAAGAGAAAAAAATTTACATCACACGAAGAAAGTCAAGTATACCTCACATTTCCCTCTCAACACCCCCCTAAAGAGTGACTCACCTCTCCCTCCCGCTTCCAAACAACAGTGGGGGGAGGCACGCCCCCGGACACACTGCAGGTGATCTCCAGTGAGCTGCTCTCCTGAAGGGGCCCAAGCACACCGTCCGTCGCCCTCTGTCCCCCGGCCTTCAGGATGGGCGGGTCTGGCGGCACCACCACGTGAAGGCTGAGGTGTGTGCGACGTGACGTGGCTGATGGAGGACACAGAAAGGCAATTCTTTACACGCGACAAACCTGAGAACACTTTGCATGTCACACAGATAATTATATTCAAAATTACACACACACGCACACACATTCATTCACTTCCTTTTTTTTCTTTCTTCTTCTCTAACCCTCTTCTCCAACACACACACTGACCCACCTATCCGGAAGTCCACCCTGCACGTGTAGTTGGCTTGGTCGTTGCTCGTGACGGGTTTGATGTGCAAGGCTGGGAGGTGGCCAGGTCTGAAGGTGACCCGCCCCTGCAGCAGGTGACTCTTGACCAGGTGCCGTTCCTCAGAGGCCTGTAAGCGTCCCGGCCGGTTGTCGTAACTGTAAGTGGAGGGGAGGAACATAATGAGTTTTAAATTTTCTTTCCTTTTATAGGGAGATTAAACCAAAAGGGTTCTCTTATAGTTTCTTTTCGCTCAGTTATTCTTAAAACACATGTGTGGGGAGGAGAGAGAGGGGGGAGAAAAATCCGGTTGTCTGCTCGAGTAGTTTGCAAATATTTAGTGTTTAGATTCTATTTTTCTGAATGTAATGCATGAATATATTCTAGTAATTAACTTCATATTACACTGCATTATTTATGAAGCCAAATACTTTAATATCTCCAGTCCTTACAGATAGAAAAATGCAATTCAAACATTATATCCTTTCAAACACTTCCTGAAACTACTCGAGCGGACGAGCGGCTGTTGATCTCTGTGTTCCTGTTTCCGCGGCAGAACAGTTGTATGAAACATGTGGTGCAGCACGAAAACGGAGGATTACCATCACAGCTTTGGAAAACAATGAAAAAAGAACTATATGGGGCAAGGTTTTGAATCGTTCACAGGATACTATCAACACTATTTTATTTTTATGTACATACGTGCGTAACTAAAAGTGCAAGAAATTCAATAAGTATGTAGTATTACACGCACATTCTTACATATTTGTGTGTATTATATCACCGGATACAAACCATTTCACGAGGATTCTCAAGAGGCAACAGGTAGCACCAGGAAACACAAGCCTCCAAATCAATCTCAACTGTCACATTTTCTTAATTATCATTGAGTTCACGTCTCAAAAAGGATTGTCAGGAGCCAGGGACATCTAAGGATTCAGGCGCTACACCTACGCGCCGATAACACCGACGCACCAGCTATGTATGGAAGGGAAGTAGACGCTCACAAATAATGAAGTGCAACAACAACAGTAACTCGTGTTGGAAAGAAGGTTACAGTAGAAGGAAGGGTGATATTTCAGTGGAATTGTCTCCCTTTACGCTGCAGCCCTTGTTCACCTTGCAGGACATTGGTATGGGATGTAACCTAAGGATCTGTGACCTTGTAATCTTATTGTATTCAGTTTGTTGGTAGGAATGTCGGTGTCATTCTTAGTTTTATTGTTCGGGCTTTTCCATGTCCACTTCTTACTTGCTTAACAATTAAAGAAATGTGTTCATATTCTTTAAATTATTCCTCTCTGCAAACCCTACGAGCTTGTCATCTCTATGATTTTGGGGATCTATTCCACAGTTTTCTATTGCTGGCATTCATATACTTTCTCCCGACCTTTGTATTTAGGTCACCGATTATACATGTAAAAAAAATAGTTATGTGCATTTGATTAGCTTCTTCTACATCTTCATGAAATGTTTCTACATCCTCTTTGTGGGGTGATGTTGAGGCATAGACCTGTATGATTTTCAATATATATTTGATTTAGTTTGATCGTTAATTCTGCAACTTGCTCGCTTAGACTATACATTTTTGTTAATGTTTCCTGCTAGTTCTTTGTTCATTAGAAAGCCAATCCCGTGATGTTTTTTGTCTTTTTTGTTCTCTGTAGCAAAAAATGTGACCATTCTTCAGCTCTATGAATTATTAACCGATTTTTTCTAGTTTCACCAAAGTCTATGACATCCCAGCAACAATAAAATATATCATTGCTACCAATTATATTACCAATATCATTATCATCATCAACACTTTCTAATGCTCTGACTCTTCCTTCCTTGATGTTTGTATATAATCTAGATCAAACACTAATTACCTGCTCATTATTTCCCTGCAATCAAAGCAACACGGTCATGCTTCACACGGAGAGACGGTGTCAATACAAATAACACAACATAATACCTCCAACAGATCTTCTCATTAACACCTGTAACGCGGCACAAAGGGGCTGAGGTGGGGTGGACGGGACTCGCTCGCTCCCTCACCTCACTGAATGGACATAACAAGATAGACGAGAATCTTTATGAAGAAAATCAAAGGTGCAGCTTCGAGCACCAAACGATTAACATAATTAATGTTTGACAGCTATTCATTAAGTAAATTTGCTCGGCTCGGGATAAAACTGATAAAAATTTGTCGCTTTTAATAATTTTTTAGAGAAAATTATATACATATATATTTTTTTTAAGCTGCCATGGTCTTAGTATTAATAATATAGTTTAGAGGTATTTTACATTTTATTTTTCAGTGAAGAGCGAAGACGAAGCGAGGACTTAGCGGGAGAGTCTGGATTGCCTGGACCCGATGAATGAAAGGGAGAGCTTAAGCAAGGAAGGGGTTTAACGTGGGGCAGGAATAGAGAGGAAGTGAGATTACGTAGAAAAAATAATGCGATTGCTATGAGAGAGAAAGAGAGAAAAAGAGAAAGAGAGAGAGAGAAAGAGAAAGGTATACTCTCTTTTCTGTGGTAATGGAAATCCAGCAGTGTGTGTGTGTGTGTGTGTGTGTGTGTGTGTGTGTGTGTGTGTGTGTGTGTGTGTGTGTGTGTGTGTGTGTGTGTGTGTGTGTGTGTGTGTGTGTGTGTGTGTGTGTGTGTGTGTGTGTGTGTGTATGTGTGTGTGTGTGTCCCAGAGAGCCACGGCCCCAACCCTCCAGCCTTGCATCAACTGTGTCCCTTCAATCCAGGAAAAAAGAATAATGGTCCCTTATAATCAAGGTTGAAGGATGTGCTCACGTGCAGAGTGGCTGAAACACACACACACACACACACACACACACACACACACACACACACACACACACACACACACACACACACACACACACACACACACACACACACACACACGCACAAGTAGGAGCTCTTCGTGTAAGTAAAACGTAACTCTATCGCATCATAAAGTCAAAATATTCGAGGTCATGAGAATAGAAAAAATAAAAGTGATGTAGGAATATAACTTTTTTCCTGAGGTCTGAGAAAAATGCAAATTGAAAGCCATGGTCGAATGCAGATGGTATAAGATGAGCTCTCTCTCTCTCTCTCTCTCTCTCTCTCTCTCTCTCTCTCTCTCTCTCTCTCTCTCTCTCTCTCTCTCTCTCTCTCTCTCTCTCTCTCTCTCTCTCTCTCTCTCTCTCTCTCTCTCTCTCTCTCTCTCTCTCTCTCTCTCTCTCTCTCTCTCTTTCTCTCTCTCTCCGTGATAGAATCCGATAATGAGGTCATAGCACTAAGACATTAATCTTCATTAGTCTCCCTTATAGTTCGAAAGTTGCTTAACTTGTCCTTATGCCGAGTCATTCGAATACCTCTCTGTCTGTGTGTCTGTCTGTATGTCTGTGTGTCTGTGTGTCTGTCTGTCTGTTTGTCTCATATTATCCAAGTCGTTATACATTATTGAACAACATATACGAGTACATTACAATCTCCTTATCATTTCTATCCATCATTTCCTCGCCGTCCATTACGCTGATCCACACTTAATGATCCACACTGAATGGCGTCCCTTGAACCACCAAGATGCGAGGGTTTTAAGGAAGCTCCGCGCGAGTCATTAATACAAGTGTGCAACGCTGTGTAAATTCATCTTCATTATCCTCCACTGTTTCTTTTTAATTGTCGTTTTAATGAATGTACATAATCAACGCACACACATTCAAACACACACACACACACACACACACACACACACACACACACACACACACACACACACACACACACACACACACACACACACACACAGCCATTACCAAGGATTACCCTCACTTAAGGTAGACGGTTTGTTTCAAGAGCTTCACCGACGAAGCAAAAGCGAAAATAACTTTAAACAGGAGGAGAAGGAGGAGGAGGAGGAGGAGGAGGGAGGAGGAGGAGGAGGAGGAGGAGGAGGAGGAGGAGGAGGAGGAGGAGGAGGAGGTGAAAAAGAAGGAGGAGCAGAAGGTGGAAGCACAACGACTAGTGGAGGATTAGTGTCGCTGGTAATGGTTAGTGGTCCGACCCGCCCCCTTCGCCCCGTTTTGCCCCTCTTCCCCCCGTTTCGCCCCCGCTTCGCCTTCCTTCGTCCCCCTACGCCCACCCACCACCCCATTCACGCTAATTCCAAAGATATACGAAATGCAACGATAAAACCAAAGGAAGAGGACGAGGATGAGACAACTGCCCACACAAGGAGGAGGAAGAGAAGGATAGGAAGGGAAAGAAGGAAGGAAGGAAGGAAGGAAAGGAAGGAAAGAAAAGGAAAGGAAGGGAAAGGAAGGAAGGGTGGGCAGCAAACATAAAATTATCGCTTAGAAAGCCCAAAACTATTCCAAATGATGAATGGTATTTGTGTTTATAAGGAAGATGCTGTGAAAGAGTTCCGGGCGGGCAGGAGGGAAGGAGAGGAAGAGGAGAGCAGGAAGGAAGGAAGGAAGGAAGGAAGGAAGGAAAAAAAAGGAAGGAAGGAAGGAAGGAAGGAAGGAAGGAAGGAAGGAAGGAAGGAAGGAAGGGATGCAGCGAGGTAACGAGAGGCTGAGAAAGGTAATGGGAGGTAAAGAGAAATAAAGGCCAGGTGAGGGGAGGTGAATATAGGCAAAGGGAGGCATGGCATCGTCCAGGAGAAGTAATAGGAAACAAGGGGAAGGCGAGGGAAATAATTGGAGATGAAGGGAGGCTCAGAGATATTTTCTTCTATGAGAGAGCGAGAAAGAGAAAGAGAAAGAGAAAGAGAAAGAGAGAGAGAGAGAGAGAGAGAGAGAGAGAGAGAAGAGAGAGAGAGAGAGAGAGAGAGAGAGAGAGAGAGACGAAGAGTGACATACAAGGATTAACAAAACATTAGTCCTGCTTTGGTCATTAATGCACAAGGATAATCCCAGAAAGAATTAACAACGAATAATAGTCTATAAAAAAAAACTATTCCAAAAATGTGATTGATATTGGCACCAACATCTATCAATAATTTCCAACCCTCCCCCTCCCCCCCCCCCTTCACTTTGAGCGGGTCACAATTATTGCTTCTGATCCCCCACGAATTGAATGACGAACGGCCAGTGTAAGGCTTGTGAAACTGTCCTCAAATACATACATACACGCACTCATCACAAAACAGGGGACGCGGAAAAAACTTTTGATCCACGGAATGAGAGAAAAAAAAAATATACATGGGGTAGATGAAGGGGAAAAAAAAAGTTAACTAGCACTCTTTAGTATGATATTTGTAATTCAATTTTTTTAAGTTTGAACTTTTCTTTCTTTAAGTTCATCAAATTTCCTCTTTCAGATTTCTCTTTCAGCGTTTGTCCAACTGTCTTCTCGACCTCGTTTCCTCCTATTTCTCTTTGTTTTCCTTCTTCCTACTACATCCCTTCCCCTTCTTCGGCTCTCCTACGCGTTTCTTTGACGCTCCGTTTACCCAACAACCACTGTTTCTCTTTCTCTGGCTCTGCATCCCTGTTTCTCTCCTCTTCTCTTCTCTCTTCTTTAGAAACTTCACTCACATTCCCTCCACAAACGGTGCGTCAGGTCGGGGATTTCACTTCCCAATCTCCCCTCACGAAACCCGGAACTACTGCATGCATTGATGAACGGGAGGCGAGGATGCGAAAGAAATGACAGGTGGGAGGAGATAATAGAGAACGGAAGTGGTAAGAAATGCAACAACGTAAGGGGAGAGGAAAAAAGAGGTATAAGTGGAAGGAGGACGGACGACAAGGAGGAAAGAAAACAAATAAATGGAAGAGGAAGGAGGAAGGAGGGAAACGAAGAGAGGAGGGGAAGAGGAAGCGAGCGACCAAACCAACCCGATCTTTCGTTGGTAAGTCAGCAGGAAATCGTGGTTTGGTCAGCAGGAGATTGAGATAGTCCATTGTGATTGAACATTGAGATTCTGTCACAGCATCTTCCTTTATACCGCGACCGATTTTCCCCTCCTCCTCCTCCTCCTTCTCCTCCTTCTCCTCCTCCTCCTCCCTCCTCCTCCTCCTCCTCCTCCT
>JAXIVD010011637.1:5000-10958 GCA_036785275.1 Cancer borealis
AGTAAAGAGTCACAGTCACAGTAGGGGAAGTAAAGAGTCACAGTCACAGTAGGGGAAGTAAAGAGTCACAGTCACAGTAGGGGAAGTAAAGAGTCACAGTCACAGTAGGGGAAGTAAAGAGAGTCACAGTCACAGTAGGGGAAGTAAAGAGTCACAGTCACAGTAGGGGAAGTAAAGAGTCACAGTCACAGTAGGGGAAGTAAAGAGAGTCACAGTCACAGTAGGGGAAATAAAGAGAGTCACAGTCACAGTAGGGGAAGTAAAGAGTCACAGTCACAGTAGGGAAGTAAAGAGAGTCACAGTCACAGTAGGGGAAGTAAAGAGTCACAGTCACAGTAGGGGAAGTAAAGAGTCACAGTCACAGTAGGGGAAGTAAAGAGAGTCACAGTCACAGTAGGGGAAGTAAAGAGAGTCACAGTCACAGTAGGGGAAGTAAAGAGAGTCACAGTCACAGTAGGGGAAGTAAAGAGAGTCACAGTCACAGTAGGGGAAGTAAAGAGTCACAGTCACAGTAGGGGAAGTAAAGAGTCACAGTCACAGTAGGGGAAGTAAAGAGAGTCATAGTCACAGTAGGGGAAGTAAAGAGTCACAGTCACAGTAGGGGAAGTAAAGAGTCACAGTCACAGTAGGGGAAATAAAGAGAGTCACAGTCACAGTAGGGGAAGTAAAGAGTCACAGTCACAGTAGGGGAAGTAAAGAGAGTCACAGTCACAGTAGGGGAAGTAAAGAGTCACAGTCACAGTAGGGGAAATAAAGAGAGTCACAGTCACAGTAGGGGAAGTAAAGAGTCACAGTCACAGTAGGGAAGTAAAGAGAGTCACAGTCACAGTAGGGGAAATAAAGAGAGTCACAGTCACAGTAGGGGAAGTAAAGAGTCACAGTCACAGTAGGGAAGTAAAGAGAGTCACAGTCACAGTAGGGGAAGTAAAGAGTCACAGTCACAGTAGGGGAAATAAAGAGAGTCACAGTCACAGTAGGGGAAGTAAAGAGTCACAGTCACAGTAGGGAAGTAAAGAGAGTCACAGTCACAGTAGGGGAAGTAAAGAGTCACAGTCACAGTAGGGGAAATAAAGAGAGTCACAGTCACAGTAGGGGAAGTAAAGAGTCACAGTCACAGTAGGGGAAGTAAAGAGTCACAGTCACAGTAGGGAAGTAAAGAGAGTCACAGTCACAGTCGGGGAAGTAAAGAGAGTCACAGTCACAGTAGGGGAAGTAAAGAGAGTCACAGTCACAGTCGGGGAAGTAAAGAGAGTCACAGTCACAGTAGGGGAAGTAAAGAGAGTCACAGTCACAGTAGGGGAAGTAAAGAGAGTCACAGTCACAGTAGGGGAAGTAAAGAGAGTCACAGTCACAGTAGGGGAAGTAAAGAGAGTCAGAGTCACAGTAGGAGAAGTTAAGAGAGTCACAGTCACAGTAGGGGAAGTAAAGAGAGTCAGAGTCACAGTTCTAAGTCCCTGGCAGACCCCCTAAGGGACCCCTGAGACCACCCAGAGACGCAGAGACCAGGGAAGAAAAGGAAGTTTCAAGTATTTGGAGTTTTAAGTTTAATTAATTACATTAGCGTCCTCTCCCCCCACACACACACACACGAGGGAGTAGAATTTAGCGTCCACTCCACTTTACTCCACTCCAAGCGATGAGGGTGTTCAATGACCATTATAATGATGACTATGATGATGATGAGGATGATGATGATGATGATGATGATGATGATGATGATGATGATGGGGGTGGGACGAGGGATGATGTAAAATGAATAGGAGGGAGGAAGGAAAACCCGCCAAATGGTACTCAATGATGATGATGATGATGATGATGAGGAGGAGGAGGAGGAGGAGGAGGAGGAGGAGGAGGAGGAGGAGGAGGAGAAGGAGGAGGAGGACAAAGAAGAGGAGGATGCCAATAATGAGCATGAGATGGAGAAATAGGAAAAGGAGAACGAGGATGATGATGAAAAAGAGGATCAGGAGGAGGAGGAGGAGGAGGAGGAGGAGGAGGAACGTGAAGAATACAACACAAAACTACATTAATATTCCAATAATAAATCCCTCAATAGAAAATAAAAAAAATAATATGAATTCCAAAAACCAATGATGAAATTATATATATAAAAAAAATGACATAGTTATTCCTTCTACAGAACAATAATAACATCTTCCATTTTCTTCCCATAACCCCACATTACGTTTTCTTTATAACACTTAACCTAACCACACGTGCTAAATATATATATCAATGAATTACGTTATACAACCAACACGTACGTAAAAAAAAAAAAAAAACTTTTATATAACCTTACGTACACTGCCTCACTATTAACTCATGATTTATAAGGTGTAGAATTTTTTTTATTATTTTTTTTTTTGTAGTGGTTATGTAGCTGTAAAGGTGTAGGAATGTAGTTGATGTAGTGGTCTTGGGTGTAGGTTTGAAGGTGTAGAAGTGTAGTTTTTGTAGCTAGTGTGTATTCTTGTGTTATCTTGGTTATCTTTCCTCCCTGTAGTGTGTTCTTATGTAGTGTTATCTTTCTCCTTTTTGTTACTGGCAGAGGCTCCGTTTTTTTTTTTTTTTCCTCTTTTTTCTATCTTTATTTTGATGTGATATGATGATGTTTTCTTGCCTTTTATTTTTATAGTTGGAGGAGGAGGAGGAGGAGGAGGAGGAGGAGGAGGAGGAGATGGTGCAGTATATGTATGAGTGTGTGTATGTGTGTATGTGTGTGTGTGTGTATGTGATGGTGGTGATGGTAGTAGTAGTAGTGAAGGTGGTAGTGGTGGTAGTGGTGGTGGTGGTGGTGGTAGTAGTAGTAGTAGTGGTGGTGGTGTGGATGTCGCTCACTAGAGTAGAGTCGAGTTGAGGCGCTGAGTAAGTAAGATTCGCGGGTATGTTTGAGGGGCGGTGAGGCGAGGCAGTTGTGTTCACCCGAGGGTAAACACAACAGAAAGGAAGGTAGCGAGGCCAACAGAATAGAAGCAGCAGCAGCAGGAGGAGGAAGAGGAGGAGGAGGAAGAGGAGGAGGAGGTTTCCCCATTGAATGCAAAAAAGTCTAACCCACGCGGCCTTCCCAGTGCGTTAAGTTCAACCAGTTACGAAAATCTTTAAACCAAGGAAGATAACAATTGTAGAGAGAGAGAGAAAAAAAAAGAATGAGGAAGAGAGAGAGAGATTCAGCGACGCAGCACAACGAAAAAATATGTATAAAAAAAATAATAAAAAAACACCCACACACGCTTGTCTTGAATCGTCTTCGTGGTAATAAAACACGAGATAATTCTGCGATAAAGAATAAATGTTTCCGAGGGAGAGGCGAAGCGAAGCTAGGCCAGGCCAGGCGAGGCGAGGCTAGTCTTCCCAGCAGCTAGAAGAAGTAGAGTACATCCACAAACTGCGTCGTAGCCTGTCTATCTGTCCTACTGGCGCCTCCAAGACAGAGTGAATGCAGAAATAAAGTGTCAGGAATAAACTCTTTTTATCCTGCAGATCCTCGTGTTAACATTCTTTCCTCACGCAGCAGCAAGCAGCCTTGGGGAAGCACGTCACCTCACCTCACCTCATGAAGTCGCCTAACAAGACTAAGGAAAATAGAAGAGGAGGTTGAAAGGCCGCAGGAAATATGGTATATAAGAAAAAATAAAGCTTTGCCTCACTATAAAAAGCAGGCAGCTATGAGGAGTCTTGGAGTGACAGCCTGGAACCCGAAGCTTCACGGCCACACGAGCAAACCATGTCAGTTAATAAGTCAAGTGAAAATGTTTCGCCAGTCACTTCGTTGCTCTACCAGCCAGGATAAAGGTTGCCAAGAGAGACTCAACCTGCACACCACACCACACCACCGCACCGCACCACACATCAACACACCTCCCTACACCCTTACACCCTCAGAGCCTCCACCCACCCACGTATACCATTCCACATCATCGCAGAGTCTTACAGAGCCAGAAAAAGCCTCATACCGCGCTACACAGTCCTATAAAACCCAAAGGATCTCTAGAGCCTGACAGAGCCCCACGCAGCCCCCCAGAGACAC
Organism: Cancer borealis; assembly: GCA_036785275.1. Lineage (NCBI taxonomy): Eukaryota > Metazoa > Arthropoda > Malacostraca > Decapoda > Cancridae > Cancer > Cancer borealis. Next base: position 9,028 of record JAXIVD010011637.1, read on the forward strand.
GTGGTTAGAGGGCGCCCCAGTGGAGGTCTTGGTGATGGGTGAGACGTGGCATCTCGCCTTCCACGCCGCCCACACACCGACACACCAACTGCAGCGGGACGTGACGGGCCAGAAATGAGAGAGGAGACAAAATTGACTTGTGAGAGGAGTGGAGAGGCGAGGAGAGGCGGCAGGAAACGCGGGCAGCGGAAGGCAAGATGGTAAGGATGCAAGTCTCTTCTCCTCCTCCTCCTCCTCCTCCTCCTCCTCCTCCTCCTCCTCCTCCTCCTCCTCCTCCTCCTCCTCCTCCTCCTCCTCCTCCTCCTTGCCACCCACGGGAGAGAATTCAGTTCACTAGGGTTAAATGAAGTCAGCCTGGAGTGCCAAGGTGCCTCAGGTGATGAACGGCACTGTAAGGTATTGTTGTGTGTTCTAGTAGTACAAAGGCGTTAGTAGCGGCGGTCCTGAGGTCTGAGCGGCGGGTATTGGGAAGGAAAGATTGATTTTCGTTCCCAGTGACAAAGAGACGTAAATAAAGGAGTAAAGAATCTCAATTAGGCCCACGTCTCCTCTCTTCTCCTCTCCCCGCGGGTCTTCCTTCCTTCCTTCCTTCCTTCCGAGGGACACATTACCTTTTCAATAATGCGGTGAAATAAAAAAGAATAACAGGAAAATTAGGACGTGGCTCCCTTCAGCGATGCCCTTCAGTGATGCCTTTCAGCCCTTCATCAGCCCTTCACCCCTTCACACAGTGCCCCGGAGGTCTCAAGTTTCTGGTGGCCCATCATCTCCCCTCTTCCCGCATCACGTCCAATCACCTCCCCTTCCCCTCCCCTTCCTCCTCTTCCCCTCCCTTCCTCCCCGTCATTCGTCCGCCATAAAACTCTCCCAAACTGCTCCCGGGCCACGCCGCTGCCGCCTCGCTGGATGCTTCCCGTGATTGCCTCGTCCTGGCGGCCTCGTTGTTCTGGGTGCGCCGCGGCCTCGCCCCGGCCTCGCCCCCGTCAGCCCCATTGAGGGTCCTCGCGCCGCACAATGCCGCGCGTCTCACACATAAGGCGTCCCTTTGTACCGCCAGCCTCACCGACACCAATACGACGAGGACGGCGGCGTGGCGTGCGATGGAAGGCCTCGCTGCCCCCTTGCCGTCCCTACCACCCCCTACTGCCCCTCACCGTCCCCCTATCACCCGCCAAGACTGATGGCAAACGACCTCCACCCTCATTGTGACCGCCATCTCGTGAGCCCCGACACTGATCGCCCCTCTACCCGCCCTCCACCCTCTCCACCCGCCCGCCCACTGCTCCACCACCCTTCACCGGCCCTCCATCACACTCCACCTCCCCTCCACTCCTCCACCACCTCCCTGCCCCCCCCTCCATCACCCACACACGAGGCGCCGCACCCACGGACGCGGAAAACGTACAAAAAAAAGAGAAAATAAAAGTCCAAAAAAAGCTACAAATAGTTTAGGACAAAATGTGTATTTGGCTTTAGCGATTTCTTGTGTTTTGACGCAGGTTTAGCGATGCGAGTTTGTTTGTTTGTGTGTGTGTGTGTGTGTGTGTGTGTGTGTGTGTGTGTGTGTGTGTGTGTGTGTGTGTGTGTGTGTGTGTGTGTGTGTGGATGGACGCTGCCTTGCCTATAAACAAAGGAATGAATAAATGAATTAATTAATTAATTAATGACGACTTGACGAAATATAATGTTGAAAAAAAAATGTTAAGGAGGGAGTTTGTACTTTTCCTCCTTCCCTCCAATCCCTCCAACCTTCCCCTCCACTCCCTCCAACCTTCCCTCCACTTCCTCCCTTCTTCCCTAAACACTTCTTCCCTCCACTCACCCAACCTTCCCTCCACTCATCCCTTCCTTCCCTCCACTCACTCCAACCTTCCCTCCACTCCCTCCAACCTTCCCTCCACTCCCTCCCATCCTTCCCTCCACTCCCTCCC